>NBNE01000596.1:0-19776 GCA_002215365.1 Phytophthora megakarya
AACCTAACCAAAATGACTGTTATGTTAGTCTAGCTACAGTACGCATTACACTAATCCAAGCACTTTCATCAGCGCATATTGTGGAGTTCGACTTTTGTTAGAACACGTCACCGAAAATGCCGCGTGCAAGGTCCTCCCAGGTCGCGAAGTTCGATGCTTGAGGGAAATAGTGGAAAAGACCCTTGACTGAACGGCTCGGATGCAGCAATACTAACTGCAAGAAGCGTTCCTGCAGGCAACACCGTTGCGGTGTGTTATTCGTTTTGTCACGGCGGATGTATTCTTGCCAGTAGTCCGATGCCAAAGTCTCTTTCCACAGGTTGCGATCACAGTGCTACAGGTTGCATATTCAAGCATACCAACAACGTTGTCAGTTTATCGAAGTCACGAGTCAACACAGTGATACACGTCACTTACCAGCGCAGCGAAGAATACAGCGACGAGATCGTACAGCGGATCGCCAGTTTTGGAATCGGCGAAATCGATCACAGATGTCGGAATCCATTCATGTGGACCAACAAACCGTTCCTTGCGCTTCGCTTCAACGGCTGTCAACCCGGCAGGTGTCGAGAAATCACCCTCGTCCTCCTCGTCAGAACTACTACTGCTACTGCTGCTGGTTTCCCATTCCTCCTCGGTATCAAAACGACTATCACTTCCATCATCGCTATCACCAACTCGGGCAAGAACGGTAGTGGGCTGTTTTCCCTTCAAAATTGCGAGACGAGGTCCCAACGGAATACCCAGGTCCTTCAGGTGAGCTTCATCCAGGATGTTCAATGACTCCAACGTAAGCTCCTCTTGCTCTACAAGCAACGGGATGTATTTCTCGCATCCGATGGTCTTCAGGAAAGATGACATAGTTGAAACCTGATTTTCACCTGCGTTGCTTTCCACGGTTGACATGATAACATCTTGTGACTGTGTGCCCACGTCGGATCCGAGGATGTTTTCGTCTGTTAAGTCGCCGTGAAGCAGCACAGGTTTCACCTCCGACGGCTTCACTGGGAGCAACTCAGTGACGATAGCATCTCGGTCTACAGGTGGAAGGAATTTTTCTAGGAGCTTTAGCAAGTGGACAGGAAGATCGCTCTCGGTCAAGTGGACTACATGTACAAGCAACACAATTTATGTAAGACTCTGCACTCCCACTTAAGCAAAATAAAGTTCTTGCAAACTTACATGAGAACGCACGCTTTCTCTGACGAAGCAAATAATGGACGTACCAATCCCACTCAGCTTTGCTGTGACCGTAGACTCCTTGAAATTCTGGGTCAATAGGAACTGAGTGTAGCATTGGCAAGAATTTTTGACCGATCCACGTTGCCAATCCTTTCCAACTCTTAGGTGTAGCGCCACCCTTCTTCGTGACTGAGTCGAGACCGATATCATTGCTTTTGTATTCGATGACAACGTATGGCCATCGCCACATCGGCCCTTCTCCTTCTTCATCATCAACTTCGTCTACATGAAGAAGATGTCCAGAGTGATACAGCCGAGGAACCATCGTTTGGAGGGACTGTTTTGCAGTATTCAAGCTGGTTGATTTCTCGATCATTTGATAAAAATCCCTTTCAATACGAAAGCAATTCTCCATTGCATGCCGAAGTGACATTGTGTTCTTCAACTCATACGGCTGCAATACGGTCTGTTTTTGTCGCTTTGACGGGGATGCAAATTCGCTGTCTGTCGACTCGAAATTTGGTGCCATGTACGCCTCGAAGTCAAACTCGCCCCAGTTGTCATTGTACTGACTGAAGAACTTTACCAGCATCCGCTTTCCGACAGCAAAAGTCGGGTTCACACGCGACGTAAGACTCTTCATTTTGGGATACTTGACTTTCTCTCCTGCTTGCTTTGAAGGTACAGGAGTTTCAGTGCTATTCGGCAAGCACGCCACTTTGTGACGATTAAGAACCTTCTTCAGTTGTGGTTTCCAATACTCTAAGATGCGGAACGATTGCTGGAACATATCTTCGCTCAAGTAACCATGTGCACGCGGAATCTGGACAAGACGGAAAATGTCAAATGTTTCAGGTCGCGTCGCTCGCAGCTCATGTTGGAACATCGCTAACGTGTCG
Source organism: Phytophthora megakarya (assembly GCA_002215365.1). Classification (NCBI taxonomy): domain Eukaryota; phylum Oomycota; class Peronosporomycetes; order Peronosporales; family Peronosporaceae; genus Phytophthora; species Phytophthora megakarya. The sequence continues at coordinate 2,082 of NBNE01000596.1, forward strand.
TCTTGACCATCGTTTAGCAAATCCTTCATAAACATTAACGCGTTGTGAGAGTCCACAACATTCTGAGTGACGGCGATCGTAAGCTCCAAGTTCAATACGAGATGCCACCAGCCATTAGGAACGTAAATGGTCTCTCCCTCTTCCTGAATGATTTCAAGCGGTTTTTGGTCAGGAGTGAGAGTCGGATATACATGTAGATACCACATGAGGGACGGCATGTCCAGACCACTATCACGATATTCGCCATTCTTGCCAACATTTACGCCTGGAGGTGGTGAATCTGGAGGATAGATGGCCCACCGCTTTCGTCCTTTCACAAGCGAGTTCCATGCAGACGTTCGGGCAGGATCTTGGTGCCATGGTGCACCGGTGCGTTGCGGTCCGATAACAATCCAGCGGTAATCAGGCCGACTAGACCCCGGTGCGCGCTTCTTTTTCTTGTCTTTCCTCACTTTTTTGCCTCCAGCCTCTAACTTCACAGACTTAGTAGGCACCTTCTTGCCATCCTCTGTTTCTTCTTCCTCTGGAGTTTCAATTACGCTTAGAAAATCTTCCTTGAACACCTTGAGATCTTCAACATTGTAATCCTCCAGCATAGCAGGCATCTTCTCTCCAAATCGTGCATCAAAAATGTACAACGGTGTTTCATCGTGCTGGTTGGAAGCATACTTGAAATAGTCAGCGAAGCTCATTTGCATCGTCGGTGCGGTTGAGGTGATGTCCAAATTATGCGTAATGCGATGTTTCACGTCACTTGGAAATCTCTCGATCAGCTTCTCCACCGTCCACTTCACAGCACCAGATTATCAGTGGTATAACAACAGCAATTGACAAAAACAAATTCTTACCTCCGTCGACGCCTTCCAGTTGCCAATCGCATTGCGAATGACTCTCGATCAGCTTCTCCACCGTCCACTTCACAACACCAGATTATCAGTGGTATAACAACAGCAATTGACAAAAACAAGTTCTTACCTCCGTCGACGCCTTCCAGTTGCCAATCGCATTGCGAATGATAAACGGCACTCTTGAGTATTGTCTAGCAGCAAAAGTAGTATCAGCATCCACCTAGTATTGCAAAAGACAACCTTCCGTACTCGTAGAAGTCCTTAAATGTCAAGTCCTGGATGTCGATCTTCTCCAGACGTCGGATAGTGGGGTCCTGTTCGTCACTGGGCAGTAGGTAGGCATCGCCCAGCTCCATGTGGCAGCGACACCAGCGTCGATACAAAAAGTCCGAGCCGAAGCCTCTCACGGCCACAGGGCGGAAGGCCTCCTTCAGCTTCTCCAGCGGCCGTGGGTCCCTCGGGTAGAAGGTCGTGAGCTTCCAGTTGTGGTGGAAGGAGAAGTCTCCGTTGTGCAGACGCAGACACTGGCCCATCCAGAGTGGGTCCTCCTGGCAGAACACATAGAAGACTGAAATAAGGTTAGAGGGTGCATGTACTGCTTTCGAGGGATTGACGCACCGGAATTCACTTCCGAGAGTCTCAGAAGCTCCGTCGGCTCGCAGAAGAGCGTGAAGTACGCGATCAGTTCGTCCGAGAAGCTTGTGAAGGCGCTAGAAGCGAGCGCCGCCTGTGTCAACATGGCGACGAGCTTCAAGCGGCAAATTGCGAACTGATGTCATTGCGGACACGCGCCAAGGTGGGTAAACCGCGCATGGCTTTGCGCGAATGGGTTTTGGCCAATCAGAAGGAGGTATCTCTCGATGGTCGAATGGTCGAAGTTGAAGTGGTCACACTTGACAAGCATTGCCAAGAGCATTGCTCGCACGTAGGAGTTTGCAATGCGAGACTAGTCGGGATCATGACGAGCTACATGGTCTATTCTACCTAGGTATGTAATATTTAATCTGTTTTAGAATAACATGTATTAAAATTTAAACTCTCACTATATCGAAGTGGGAGGCGTAATCAACGATTTTCTGTCGGACTCACAGCAGCTAGAACTGCAAGTTCAGTGCGCTGTACCAACAATACTCGTTGTTGGAACGCTATTGTCGATGAATCAGACTTTACAGAAAAGGTTTGAGCCAACCTCAGCTGAGGCATCCAGGTTCCTATCTGTTGGAAGAACATGTCGTACCAATATCCAGTTAGCAACGCTGTCCTAGATCTGTATAGCAGACTAGTCATTGATGGTTTTACTGCTCTTCAGCAGCGATTCCATCACAAATCAATCATTGCTGAAGTAGACCGATCTTGATTCGTGTCCGGTTGCATCCGTTACTCCTCTAATAAATAAAATACAAACAGTCAACTAATTATACATGCATATCGGAATAAGCGTCATTATTTGTATGAAACACCTTCCTCTATCAACATTTTGGTTACACACTTAATTAATTATAAGAGACTCTCTTAACAATGATACATCCGAGATCGAAGGTTCAATTGTTTAAGAAACCCCCAGTAGTTCAAGAGCCGCCATTCCGTAATTCGCCATCAAGTGCGCACGTCTCCGACCCTCGTCCCTGATGCCGCTGCCTGTGGACACGCACCCGCTCAGCCCGGACGCCGTGCGACCAGGCGTTCACACCGTCCCGGACGACGCGGGGGTACACGTAACCAAGTCGCCCACGCCTGTAACCAGCGATAGCAGCGACAGCGAGACCGCATCGCCATCTGCTCCGTCTGACCCGGATCCAGCCTCGGCCTCAGCTTCTGCCGACAAAGCGGACGAAGTGCGCGGGCTGGAGATGCAGACGCCGCCGCGCTGCCAGCTCGAGGACTTCACGCCCTTCGCGCGCTGCCACCTCTGGAAGCTGATGATGTCGTTCTACGACCGTCAGGGTGTCGAGAGCTGGGCGCAAGGCATCGTGCCGCACTTCATCACGTCCAACACTTTTATTGCCAAGCGCTACAGCAACGTACTGCGAGCGTACTTCCGAGACGCCATCAAGCCAGACTCGGCGTCGCCTGTGGACCTTACGCAGCCGTTTTACATCGTGGAGCTTGGGGCTGGGTCCGGGAAATTCAGCTACTACTTCTTAAAGGCGCTCGCTCAAGTGGAGGTGCGTTGTAACCATTTTGGAAATTATTTAATGACCAAAGTGACCAAAGACTAACAACTGTGGTTTTATTTGTTACTGCAGAGTGTGCTGGACTTCCCGTTGAACAATATCCGCTACATCATGACGGACTTCACGGAACAGAACTTCAACTTCTGGAAGACGCATCCGGCTCTTGCGCCCTTCGTCAAGCGCGGCATCGTAGACTTTGCGATCTTTGATGCCACCACCGACACGGAGCTGCGTCTGTATTCATCTGGTCAGGTCATCCGTCCCGGCGATCTGGCTAACCCCTTGTGTTTGATTGCAAATTACCTGTTTGATACGCTATATCACGACTTGTTCCAAGTGGATGGCGGTGTACTTAAAGAAGGCCTTGTAAGTGTCGGCTCGAAGCGAACAGAGGAACCGGATCCTCTTGATCCCGAAATTATTAAGCGTTTGAACAACGTCTTCAAGTACGAACAGATTGATGAAACGTACTATGGAGAATCGAAGCCCCATTGCAACAACATCCTCAAGTGGTATCACGAATACTTTGATCCGACATCTTCTGGGGCTACAATCCTTGTGCCAATCGGTGCTATGAGCGCCATCGAGCGCCTTGCTGCGTTATCCAAGAATGGACTCGTTGCTTTATCCGGTGATAAAGGAAACAACAATCCGGACCACTTTCGAGGTGTTAGCGACCCACATATCGCTGTACATGGAAGTTTTTCCGTTATGGTTAACTACCACGCGATTGGCGTGTATTTTGCAAGTCGCGGAGGGTTCGCGTTGCATAGTCCACAGGAAGAGGCTAGCCTGAAGGTGTCTGCATTCGTGCTTCCAGCGAATGCTGCCAGCGAAAGTGACTCCACCAAGTCGTCAATGACAGATCTATATGGCGAGGGGCTTGATAAAACATGCGAGAAGCGAAGTCGTCAATTTCCCCACCTTGCGACAGCGTTCGAAGATGAAATCGTGTCATTTGGCCCCAATGACTTTTTTGTGATGCAGAAATCAACCAAGGAGGATGCCAAAGCACCCTCCCTCAAGGCCGTTTTAGCTTTGATGAAGCTGAGCGGGTGGGATCCGGACGTGTTTTATAAATTCCGCGATGTACTGTTGGATCAGTCGCCCACTGCTCCTCCCAAACTCAAACAAGACGTGATATTCGGAGTCCCGTTGGTCTGGAAAAACTACTACGCACTAGACAAGGAGAAGGATGTCGCATTTGAAATTGGTCGTCTTTACTACGGTCTGCACGAGTACGATAGCGCACTGGCTTACTACACTCTGTCCGCACAGGAAATGGGCAAGCACCACGTCACGAGTCACAACATGGGACTTTGTCATTATAGCAAGAAGCAGTTAGAGTTGGCTGCGACTTGTTTCGAGGAAGCATTCGAGCTAAACCGTTCGTATCAAAAGGCAGAGACATGGCTCCAGCGTGTACGCAAGGAGTTAGGTATTGTACAAGTTGACGGTGTTTCTGCAGTACCTGGTCAAACAGCAGTCCAACAACTATCAGATTTCGGTGTCAACGGCGACAACGACCACGTGCAGCGATATGTTGGAAGCTTTCTGCCGACTAACGGAACTGGAGTCGACATACACCGAAAACAAGAAAGCCAAAACGGCAATGGTAATGTCTAAAGCTACGAAGCCAACACTGCACAGCGCAAAGGCTGTCGTACGCTGCGGCGAGTTGTTTATCTACACATCACCACATCTTAACGCCTACTTTAAGACTAGATTATCGTTTGCTGAGCGTGCGGACTTTCGCCCTCAACGCAAGCTGTTCACCGTGTTTTAGTGCTATTGCTGCTGCTCCTACATTGGCTTGTTGAAGGAGAACTCCATGTACATATCTGCTGCGAAGGTCACCCTGATCGGATGACACTAATCAGAGATTGGTTCGTTCTGTCTAGCGCTTCCTGTACACCAGCACCAGTCCTGTTCTCTTGCAAATGTTTAAGCTATACAACAGCGACGCTGGCGCTTTGAAATCAAACAAGCGATTGTTTACTTGGATTGGATAGAGGCAGCGTCGCCTGTAAGTTGCCAAGCAATCATCTTCTTGTCGTTGCCAGCAGAGAAAAACGTGTTGCTGGGACCTGTGGTGATGCGTCGCACAGCATCATTATGGCCCTGGTTAAGATTCTGGCCTAATGTTGTCTTATACGCGAAAGACGGCAACTCCTTGACTGAAATCGAGCCATCCTAGACAAACGATACATAATGAGTTTCTAATAATCACAAGTAAAAACCAACATCGAGTAACTTACCGCCATGCCGATAAGAAGAATCGGGGCTTGTGCCGCATCCTGTGTTCCACAGAGCGCAGTAACCTGTGAATCCTGTGTCTCCTTGAAAAGCTGCTGGAACGGAGGAGTAAGACCCCACACAATGATTTCGCAGTCTAATCCGCCACTGATCAGGAACGTTTCGTTGTTATTCACCCAGAACTCGAGGTCCATCACGGCGTCAGTGTGGCCATTTTCTTCAGCAGACAGCACCTTGACGCACTGGTATGTAGCCAAGTCCCAGAGTCGAATCGTCGAGTCCACACTAGCCGAAGCCAAGATAGGAGCTCCGCCCACAGCAAAGGTCTTGAGTCTCGTCACTCCGCGTACATGTCCTTCCATCACACCGCGACACTTGAACTGGTTGGTAGCATTGTCCATCTGCCAGTACCGAATGGATCCGTCAGCACTGCCACTGAACAAAGTGGCATTTCCAGTCGGGTCCGTGGCCACTGCCAACGCCTGCACGTTCATCGTGTGTGCAAAAGGCGTCGTTTCTGATGCCGCGAACTCGAACGGAGGCGCCTGTGCATTCTCGAGGTTCCATCCTCGCACCATGCCCACCGACACCTTGGGGTTATGAGGGAAGCGGCCTTCAAAGCCTGCGAACAGGAAGGGGCCACATAGTACGAGGGCCACGACGCCCTCTGTGTGCGGCGTCTTCTCTCTGTTGCCGCCTCTGCCTCCGCCATTGCCGCCGTTAGCTACAGCAGGAGGAAGCGCGTCCTGTACGCTGATGGTGGTGATCTCCTGCCAAGTGGCGCAGTCCCAGAGCTTGATGCTGGCGTCTGCCGAGCACGTGAAGAGCTGCTGGCGCTCGGCCCACATGACCACGTCCTTGATGGCTGCGCTGTGGCCGCGCGTCTCGCCGATGGTCTTGACGAAGTGCGGGTAGCGGCACGGCCGGCCTCCCGACGACTGCTCGAAGTCGCACTTGCCGCCGTCCATGAAGCGCCGACACACCTCATTGCCCACGGACGAGCCGCTGCCGAAGCCCCCGCGGCCGCCACCGCCGTAGCCTCCCCGTCCGCCGCGGTTGCCGCGTCCCCGACTGCGTCCACCAAAGCCTCCTCGCCGGTTGTTGTTGTAGCTCATCCCGTCTTGATTGTCTAATGCGGTGGCTTGGCGATACTGAGTGCGGATGAGACAAATGGGTGGGTTGTGTGGCGCACATCAACTGGACCCGACCCGACTGCTCACACGTCACAGATCCAGCTTCAACAAGTGTGCACCACACAAAACAGAAATACCTTTTTATAAAAGGTAACCGCTACTGTATACACTATAGGATTAGAGTGCTAGAATAGAGCAGTCTATTTTGAGACAATCGAATAGAGTACGCTAAAAAAATTCCGTTGCGAATAGGCGCTGCTGCCTGCAATCAACCTTTAACATTACTGTAACACTCTGTGAAAGTTGGCCTACACGGACTCAAGCAAAGCCCGATTGACATTGCTCAGCTGTCAGTGTCTTACGAGATGCCAGCGTTTTTATTTGGAAGATATTCATCGGTTAATTAACAATTTCAACAGGTGAATTCTTTTCGATATTACTGGCATATCTGGAGGATGAAATATAGCAGTACATGGAAGAATGTCGAGCTAATCTACCGTGGAATGATCTAAGAGGGCAAAAGTGCGACATGTCTGCACTCGCGGCGTTAATCTCCTCCGTGGATACAAGTATCCATACTTCTATTACTATGTGCCAAGTGTTTGGTGATGGTGTCGTGTTCTAGAGTGTCGTGAGGAAAAGGTGTTAATTTAGCAGACCTTGGTTTCGGGTAACCTTGGTAGGGTTTCAACTCTACTATCAGTCATCAAACTGGTACATGTATTTCGGGATGTCGTTATTTATAATGAAAGCAATAACCGGAAATGAATAATACAACCAGAACATATTTATCAAGTAGTTTTTCATGATACTTGAAGAACTCGATAGTCATGAGCAAAGATCCACAACAAGATGAAGTGTGATGGCGATCCTGTTGAGCAGTTGGTGATAGTGGAGCTTGAGAAATTTCTCGACTTAAAGGTTGACGAGGTAAGTTCTCCAATGAATCGACTGGGAGGATGGGGTGGTTTTAGTGCTTGAACTCTAATAGGTAACGGTACTGTAGATGCAGTTTATTTAACAATCGTTTCTCGTCGATCGGTGGAGGAGGTTGCGCTGTTCTATAGTATTTAATCCAGGACGAGAAGAGCAGGTAAATCTTCCATCACCAACAAGTTTGACACGGAAAATGCCTTATTGGTTTCTAAAAAAATAACAAACAATAACGGATCACCATAAGATCACCTTTAGTGTGACCACACCTGTGACACCTGCAGACGAGACACAAAAACGTTGCTTCCTGTATTGTTTGACGTGATTCAACAGGTCTTGCACCAGTACTTCCAACTTGGAAGATCCAACGTTACTATCAACCCAAGCATGTATTTCGGGGTTTGTTGTCAATACAAAAAGGAAAATCATCCGCCTAATCCCATGGTTTTCTCATCGTAAGTCGGGGGTATTGTCATCGTTGGTGTTTTGGATTGGGCAAATTCAGTCATAACTTGCGATATGACCAACGATGACAACAGCCATATGAGTCATAAATTACGAGTAATAAATGCTGGTGATTTGATCTTCGTTCATGTGCACAAATACTACTGTAGGTCGAGCATGGCGACTTTCTATCCAGCAAAGCTAGCATTCGTTAGACGGTGAAATTCCACAAACTGCGAAGCGAAACGTTGAAACTCGTATGTTAACACACGTGACGATGCTACTCACGAATTGATCCGTTGGGCCGTCCCAATAACAAGAAATAACGAGCCAGTAACTGCAGACGAAACAAAAGACGTTTATTCAATCAAGTTGTTTGAATAATGATTCAACTCCTGCTGCCAGTGCACATCGAAGCATTCTGATAAAGTATTTCCGGATTTCTTGGTAAGTAAATAGAAAATTTGTCCCATCGATTTGTGTAGGGATCGTGGTAATCCGACAAGATATCCAAGATCACTGACAACTACTAAGCCTCGAAGAGGTTTTTGGGGTCAAATTGACCCAATCAATCCCTGCTGTGCAGATCAACCCAAAAAATAGTTTACCGGTTTTTGTGTTTGACAATGCTCGACACCATCCCGGGAACCAGTAGTGTAGTGGACAAAATGCCGCTGACATTTGTGCCTAAAAACCGCTTGTTTTCTTGTTCTACACCCAATTTACCAAACGTGAACTCGTCATGGGCATTCGTAGTTGGAATCAGTCTTCAATGTCCTTGCAAGCGACGAGCATCGTTCGTTACCTGCGTTGAACAAGAACTCCGAACGATTTTGAAGCTTCGTACAGTGAACATTTGATTGCCAAGTGTTTGAATTGAAAATCATGATTTGGGCTCTACTTTCCATCGCTGCTTTGACTTTATCAGCAGTGTCCGCTGCACTACTTGTGTTCAAATTTTATCGAGATTGGGACGTTCGTGCTTCCAGTGTTCAATGGCTATTTGGCATCTTTTTCACTTACCAAACTATCGGTGCAGTGTCCAGATTGATTTATTTGGTGTGGCTCACTGTGATCATCGAAGAAACGTCGGTTCCAACACGTGATCTTAATAATGGGCAAGCTATAGTAGGGCCGGAGTTGTATCGACTTGGGGTCGGTGCGGTTCTAAAACTGGGCCCTCGCCAAAAAAACTGGGTTACTGCCACCATTATCGTCGGTGATACAACCCAGTTTGGACTCGCAATTTGGTGCTTACTGCTGATGTATGAACTCTCGAAGCTTGTTGCGCGTTCCATGGACCGTGGTGACCAACATGAACGAGCCAAGATCCGTTTGTACGCATATATCGGCCATATCTGCATTGTAATTTTCTTGGTTGGCGAAATTGTACTTGCACTCATTTTTAAGTGCTATTCAAAATACGCGTACATCATTCTACTTGGCGTCTTCATGCTAAATATCGCCGTTCTCATCTACATGATAACAATGGTGGTGCTTCTCAAAGTTAAAGGCCGCAAGTACGAAAGTGTGCATGGACGTTTTGTAGCTTCTCCTCTGTATCGCCGACTCAAGTGGATCATGTTGGTTTACGCGTTATTTGCATTCCATTTTCATTCCATGTCGATAGCCATGTACGCAGCACCAAGAAGAACAAAACAACTTTCAAGCTACTCTGGACTAAGCTTCGTGTTGTTTTATTTGCGTGGATTTCTCCTTTCAATCGCTGCTGGCTGTAGTCAACCATGTATTATGCGATGCTTGAGGCCCTGTATACCTGACAATGTCATGGTAGACTATACTCAACGTCGAGAACAGGTGACTATTCCATGCGATTGGGAAGCACCCTTCATTAAACCAGTCTTCGTGTTCACAGACATTGAGTCTTCAAGTGCACTTTGGGGAATCGATGATGGCCGCATAATGCAGCAAGCTACGCAAATTCACGATGATATTCTGAGGAACTTATTAGCTCCGTACCGTGGCTATGAGATCACAACTGCGGGGGATTCCTTTCAACTTGCATTCCACACAATTCAAGAGGCTGCCGAGTATTGTTTAGCAGTACAACTTCAGCTGCACAACGCGAAATGGCCAAAACGTCTTCATGGGCTCGTACCAGCAACCTGCAAAGTGCGTTGTGGTTCGAGGACAATATTTCGCGGATTGCGAGTGCGTATGGGGATTCATGACACATGCAACTCAGAAGGTTCCCTGATCCGAGATGTCCACGCAGTGACGAGGAAGGTGATTTACACTGGAGCTTCGGAAGTCATCGCTAATGAAATTGGAGATTTAGGTGCTGGAGGCCAAATTGTGGTCACCAAACGTATCGCCGAATGGCTCGCAGAGAATTCATCTCAGCTGACAATCGATTTTGTTGTCGAACCCGTTTGCAACGGGTACTCGATTCCGCGACTAAATGTCGTGTTAGACGTCTTTCAAGTTCTACCCAAACGGATGGCAACAAGGAGTGAGAGCTTTAATCCCCCACAACATGTTATCCAGATCGAACAAGACGCGTCACCAATACAAAGTGACATTCAAATGCACTACACACTCATTCAAACACCAAGGCAAATTACCCACCTATAGGCAAATATTATTCTAGAAATAGATATTCTTGAAGTAAATACTATAGTAGTATGAAATACATGTACTACATATACTACATGTACAGTAGTACTACAGCATTAAAATTCTCGTAATACCAACAATCAATACACGCATTATGACAAATTCGTGGAATTTATAGGCAATTATTATTCCAGAAGTAAATATGTACATGTACTACGGTACAGTGTATTAAAATACTCGTAATACCAACAATCAATACACGCATTATGACAAATTCGTGGAATCGTGATGAATTGGAGATGAGCATATTGAACGGGATAACACAGTACATGTATTATTTCTTTGACGCGTCCACCAAGTTTCTCCTGCACCGGGTGATGAGGTAGAAGATCTGTAGTGCGTTTCGCCATCATAGTTATAGTGATTCACATCTAAGCCGTTTGGTTGTAGTACACAGTGTCCTGGAACTCGGCATCGCAGTAGGGGAAAAGCGTCTCCGAATCGGATGGGAAGAACAGGTGCTTGCCAGCAGTGTAGGTCGAGTAGCCGCCGAGCACGGTGCACACCACAATGACGACAACCGCACCAAACTTCTCGTACATCGGGACTTGCTCCCAAGTCTTGATGAGGTAGAAGATCGTCGGCAGGACGATGCAGTTTGCCGTGATGGCCGACGCACCCACGAAGTCGACGAAGTCCGAGAAATTGTCCTTGAATATGATCGACAGAATCACCAGCACGGCGATGATTGCCAGACGAAGCACAATATACTTGATGGCATTGGCGCCGCGGTACTCGGCAGCTTCGAGGTCGTGGTTGTTGTGGATCTCACCGGTAAGAGGGAATACGGACGTCCTTGAACGACGGTTGGACGGTGCGCTCACACGGGAGACTTCACTTTGCTTTTCACTCTGCTTGAACAGTTCTGTCACGGGGGTGTTGGATTCCTGGTAGCCTATTTGGTTCTCGACGTCCTCCGCGGTCCTCTTGTGCATACCCAGCACCAATCGCTCGGCGATGTAGAAGGCGGGGTTAATCAGCACAGAGAAGGCAATGGTAACGTGCATCTGCATGGCCAAGTATGCCAGCACTACCGTGCCCCATTTCGGGGTGAACCCCAGCGTGGTGAGGCCAGTGGAAGCGTCCGGGTAGATAACATAGAGCAGGTTACCCGAAATTTGGCACCCGACCGAGTAGTACGGGACAAACCCGAGAATCAGCAGCATGCACATGATGAAAACCATGGTGACGGTGACAACACGGGGCATGCGGCCCGGATCGCTGTGCTGACGCTGCACATCCGAAAGAACGATACCCGCACCGAAGCCCATAGCGAGACTTCCGAATGCACCGACGACCTGATCCACACTTAGTTCCGGGGACGGTACAGCCGTGTGGTCACTCATGCCGTGAGCCACGATTGCAATGCCGAGGGAATCAGCGATGAGTGTTCCCATGCAACCCGCGAAAGCAGCACCAGCCCCTTCTTTCAGGGTTGGCACCAAGGCAAGTGGCAGCACTGTGATCGTCATGAGAATGATCCACGTCGTGGTGTCCCAAGCACCGGGGAACAGACCGTCGAGTAGTCCACCACCGAGCACCAGGAATACACACGGCATGAGCAAGCAGGAACCCATCTGCGAGATAACACACAGCCAGCGACCAGTTTTGCCCATGCACCATTCACCGAGATCACTGAAGGTGTTGACTGAGTTGGGGGCAAGCAGCAGCACCTTGGACATGGCGACCGAAGCGTAAATGTTGGCGAGGGCCATGAACACGGTCGCGACGGAGCCCAGTACCGGACCTGCGCGAGCGAAGTTGGCCGGCATACTTAGCGTACCAACGCCGCACATGCAGCAAAAGAGGCTGAAGGAGAACTTGGCGTCCTCGAACGTGAAAAACGGTTGCTTGGCCATGGCTGTCGCTGTCGAAACTGGTTGACTGGGACTTGTAGTCTGTGTGGTCGGCAGCCAATTTCAAAGTGAGCAGAAGTTGCGTATCCGCTTCTGCATGCCAACGAGTTTTGCAACGAAACTTTTGCGGCGGAATCGAGACACTTGCCGTGGCTGATCCCTTGTCCGTGCACGCAGCAAGGCCAACGAGTTTGCTCGCAGCTTCAAAAGCTGTGCTCGTCCAGGATACGGCGCAGGTATACGGATATCAAGACGTGCAAAAACCTTCCGGCCCAGAGTATGAGAAGGGGCCACATGGGGATGTTGAGATGCAGGCACCGGTACAGCCCTGCATCAAAACAAGCTTTTTCAGGTGAAGAGGTCCTAGTCCCTTGACACGGGTGTTGCACCGCGCTTGGGCCTCGGTGCTCTGCGTTTCTCCGGATTGCGAGTTGCAGGCTGACAGCGGCCTCTTCTCGACGCCGTTATTAAAGCGGCGAAAAACAATGAAAATAATTCAACTTGCACTTGACAGCAACGGTGCTCTACATTTTAGTCGTTTGCAGCAAGAAGGACGCTACATGCAAGCCGACGATGTGGATATCTACCTAGATATCTTTGTGTCAAATGTGAATATGTTGAGGACGGATGGTGGTGAAGGCCTCATAATGGGGATGTACCGTTACACTGTACATTTTGTAAATACGATAACGATACGATAGTGGGGACGGGCTAGAAACCAGTAATCTGGTCGTTTAGATGTTCATTACTGCTTCAGCCTGGTCAACCTCAGGTTGACTCGAATGGAGATGCTCTACCTAGTCCTATGATGGGGTTTACGACTGTCTCGTTCCGGATGGAGCCATACCTGAAGAATTCTTCGTGATTAATTTAGAAAACGATATAGGTCGTCACCGCGGTACTTATGAGGCATTCTCGTATAAAGTGCTCTGCAGATTGAGCGTAGAAGACCGAATAAATTCAAATTCAAATTCGGGTTTCGACGGTCTCTCTCTAAACACGACGATGTGCACACCGTGTAGCCTACATATTCCATACGGTATGCGTTGAAGTGCTCGTCTAAACAAAATAGGCCCTGGAATGTTTAGACTAGCACTTCAATCTAGGATCCGCGGAATTGGTACGCCCGGTCATCATCAGCGGCTCGATTGTGTAGACAGCTTGAGTGGTTCCAACCAACAACACCGGGCAATTGAACGCGTGGCTTCTGTTTTAACAAAACTGTGCTTTGGCTTCAGACCATTGCAGAGACGGTTTGACATTCGCCTCAAGCAAGGCGCGGAATTTCTTCGGCGCCTGAAACATCGACATCAAGGCGCTTGCGACCCGCGTTTGTGTTCGTATCGAATTTGTCGGCATCAATGCGTTCGTGTTAACAGATCCATTCACCCCGTGGGTAGCAACCATTACCCAACCCTTACATGGTGAGAGAGCAGCAAGACTCCTGTAAACTACGTGTATCTCTACTCGAAGAAAGCTATGGCACCGTTATCTCAAGCTTCCCACACCAACCGCGAAGTGGACAACAGCTGTCGACCACCTGGAAAACAAGGCACAATTTCGCTGCTCTCGTCCTGGTCGTACCTCTTGTCACGTTGGCAATCGAAGCCACTACTGAAAATATGATCCACACCATCGAAAGCGGTCGCGGTCGCGATGCATGCGCTTGCAGCCGTGTTCAACAAGCTGCCATGCATGATTATACATGTAGTAGCAAGACTGTGTGTTGATATCCATGTACTAAGTAGCTGTTTCCTCCGGTTTCATCCAAAATTCTGAAACATTTCTTTGTGGAGCTCGTGTTTCATTTTCACTATTTTTACTTTTTAATACTCTATGGATTTTGGTTTTGCCCCTTGCTCCCCTCGAGACTTTACACTACCGGTGTCCCTAGGAAATCAAAGACGAGAAACGAGTGATTCACTCGGAGTAAAGAAAATGATGAAGATGTAGTATTGTATTTGCACAACAAAGCGTGGTGAGGACAAACCTCAATTGCCAGAATCCGTTGTTTGTTATTAGCGTTGCTCGCAAACACACCATAGATGATCGCTCGATCCAGATCACTAGACCTGGTGATATAAGCTCGGTCATTTTCTTCTGTTTTTCTCGTTGTACTGATGTCAACAACGTTTCAATAAACAGTAAATTTTGCATTTAGAATCGCCTCATTTTCTAATGAGTCAGTGGTGAGGATAAACCTCAATTGCCAGAATCCGTTGTTTGTTATTAGCGTTGCTCACAAACACACCATAGATGATCGCTCGATCCAGATCACTAGACCTGGTGCTATAAGCTCGGTCATTTTCTTCTGTTTTTCTCGTTGTACTGATTTCAACGTTTCAACAAACTGTAAATTTTGCATTTAGAATCGACTCATTTTCTAATGAGTCATTTCAAAATTAAACTCAATTTCAAAATCAGCAAAACGCCTTGTTTCAAAGACCCTCATTTCACTCGCTTCAGCAATCCCTCTTTATACGAACCATATCAGCTCTAATCCCTTAAAAAGCACCGGCTCAGTTACAACTTACAACTCGACATCTTGGTCTGACGTGTTCTCATGTCGTCATTGCAGCAGGGCAAGTGCGCGGAGGCGGCGGCGCAGCTCAAGCAGGCGGAGAAGGCGCTGGCCAAGCGCTCGTTCTTCCGCGGCTCGCCCGACTACCTCAACGCCGCGCCGTTCCTGGACAAAGCGGGCGAGCTCTACCGTCTCGGAGGCGACTTCGAAGCCAGTAAACAGGCCTTCGCACGCTGCGCCGACGCCCAACAGCACAACCAGTCGCCGTTCCGCGCGGCGCAAGCCTGGGAGAATGTAGCCAAGACGGCGCTGCAGCAGCTCAAGGCGGAGCGCAACAACGCGCAGCAACGCACCGCCGAGGCGCGCAAAGCGTATGAGACTGCGAGCGGCCAGTACGTGGACATGGGCGAGTTCGGCAAGGCCTCAGACGCGCTCGTGAAGGGCGCGCAGGCCTGTGAGAGCCACGGCTCCAGCCCGGACGACGTGCTGCCGCTCTATTGGCGCGCGTGCGACCTGCTGGAAGCGCAGGACAAGCCGCACTTCGCGGTGGAGACGTTCCGCAAGACGCTGAGCTTCTTGGTCAAGTGCGGCAAGTACAATGACGCCACCAAATTGCTGGACCGCATGACGACGTTGTATGAAGCCATGGACCAGCCTCACAACGTGCACAAGATGCACTTGAGTCAAGTGATCTTGATGCTGGCGTCGGGTGACGTACCTGCTGCAGACGCGCTGTACTCGCGCTGCTTGCAGGACGATTCGTTCTTGTCTTCGGACGACTGCGCGCTGGCGGAGGACCTGGTGCGCGCCTTCAAGATGGGCAACGAAGAACTACTGCAAGCCACTGTGCGAAAGCCTGGCTTCATGGCCCTGGAAAACCAGATTGGCCGCATCTGCCGCAAATTGTCCGTGTATGGATCGGGAGACGCTGCGCCGTCACAGCCGCAGCGACAACACAGACCGACACCGTCCAGTGGATCCCAGCAGCCGAAGCAAAGGAACCCGTTCGCTCCATCTGCACGTGCTGCGCCAGCACAGCGCAATCCGTTTGCACCGACTTCGAGAGCACCTGCTCAAGCGCCTTCGCTGGAGTCCGAGTATGATGTGGCATCACCTGCAGCCCCGGCGTCGAGCACAGATGTACGTGACAGCGACTACGATGCGATGTTGGCCGAGGCTCTCGGTGAAGTTACTGTTTCCAAAAAAGAGAAGAAGTCTGCACACAGAGAGCACCTGCTCAAGCGCCTTCGCTGGAGTCCGAGTATGATGTGGTATCATCTGCAGCCCCGGCGTCGAGCACAGATGTGCGTGACAGCGACTACGATGCGATGTTGGCCGAGGCTCTCGGCGAAGTTACTGTATCCAAAAAAGAGAAGAAGTCTGCACACACACAACGCACAACTCCACCCAAGCCTCAGCAACCTGTTTCACCGGAAACAAACGGACATTCTTCTTTGTCGCCTACCCTAGTGCCTTCACCACCACCCGCTGCAGCACGCGCTAGCGTTCGCATGGACTACGATGATGACCTCGAGTTTGCGATGCCGGACTCGCTTGAATTCTCCATGGGTCCTCCCAACGAATCGGCAGGTGCCGGATACTCGGATTCGTTTGAGGCGGCTGCAGCTCCTCCGAAAGCAGAGACATCCAAACCTGCCCCAAAGGCTGCGGCTCCTGTCTATGATGAGTTCGACCTCACTTAGGCTATACATTCAATCAAGGAGCAAAAATGTCAACAGGGTAATGATGCTTTTGTTCTATCCTAGCAGGTTCTCTTGTGTACAACCTGCTTGCGAACAACAGCACATACAGCAGAACCGCGATGCTGGTCAATGTATTTGCTGTACCCTAGCTGAGCTGACGCACTAGCTGAATGTCCTCTTGTCGTGCTTTTTCCTGCTGAACCTCACTGCGAGTCCTACCAGTATTTGCCTCTCTAGATGCTGATGAAGGCTTCGAAGAATTGGAGTGGTTGCTGCCACTAGTAGCGGTTGGCGTGAGGTCTGTCTTCATTTTTGCAGCGTTCACAGGAGCATTACTTGGTGGTGAGCCCTCACTATCATTCACTAGTGTCCTCTTAGGTGGTGGTCGCTTATTACCGGAACCGAGTTGCCCCACATTGCCGACACCACTCACTAAATACGGCTTGTCTCCATCATCGCGTTTGTGGGCATCCTCAAGCAGCTTGTGCTGGTGGATCAAATCTGCAAAAACGATCGACTTGCCCACTGAAATTGCGCTGGAGTCCACACGTGATCCGTCCAAAGCAGAATACTTTGGGGTGTTGGGATCAACACGACGTGTAGATCGGATACTATGCTGCAACGTGTCTGCCTTGGCGCCTGTAATGTCAGCAGTGAGGTTCGTTTCACGGAAGTTGCGTCGATTTGCCATAATGATGCCTGCCACGATTGCTGTAGTTGGGTCCGAACAGCCCGCACCATTGATATCATCCGTTTTCAACGTGTAGTCGGGTTTGTTTCGTTTAGGATGTTGTGCATGCGGTCGTGAAAGTGGATCGTCCTCGATAGTCATGCTGTTGATCAAATACACAGGATTCAATACGTTCCTGCAGCAGAAGCTTTAGATGTGGATAATATGCTGCAAACCGAACTCAAAACAATACGCACGTGACACGACTGGATTTGAAGTCCACGTTGGTAATGTCCTTCACGTTGAGAATATCACGTGGAGGGTGTTCTCGTAACCCACGCTTATGGTGGGGTAGCCAGCCCGCTTGAGCACCTGCAATATCGTTCTGTTTGACAGGGTCAGTCTAAAGCTCATTTGGTTTCTTTTGTGTGTGCTTTTCGCTTACCAGCTTTAGGCCGTCTCGAGGGTGTCGGATATTGCGAACTTTCATCGAAGTGCCTTCGATGTCGGACACGTTGTA
>NBNE01000597.1:0-19766 GCA_002215365.1 Phytophthora megakarya
CGTCGTGGTAACGGACATCGGGATGGTAGTACCGCGTTCTAGCAAAACGCGGAATGAGGACCTCATGTTACCTACGTGGTCTATGTGCACACATTCACGCATTCATTGTCAGAGATTTGAGCACGTGCATATCTTGCGAACGGAAGTGCATATGTGAATCGACATTTAGAAAATACTATATGATACAGTTTACACGTTGAAGTCTCCACAATAGAATATCCCATGACGAACGATAGGTTAGTTTGAAATGCGGTAGCAAAGTCACGTGTGTCACCAATTCTATGTCACGATTTTTTTAAAGCTTTTAAAAAGCTTGGGTAAGCAAGTTGCAACTTGTACCTTGCAAGCATGCAACGTTGGACGGCTCCATGGCCGTTTATGCAATTAAGCTAGCGTTGCGGCGCAGAGATGGTCATGGCGTTGGCGCTCGCTTCCCTGCCTGTATGCAGGTAGTCCGTCGCCATGTCAATAATTACCATCGCTCCGTGCACGACCCAACCCAACAAAATGATCCGCCAAGAAAACACGGCACCAGCTATTTCGAAGTAACTTTTTAGGTCGGGCTGATGCAACGGTGAATTCACGTAGCCGAGGACAATTGGCTGAAAGTAAATATGGTTCAACAAAGAAGTCCGAGCATCGGGGGCCTATTTGTGCGTCACCAGTCTGTTACTAAGAACTTGCAGATGGGCGGTGCTGCTGGAAGTTTCGGCTAGGAAAGCATCCAAGCAGCTGGTGGAAATTTATCAGTGGGTTGACAAAGAATTGTGGATTCGTCGTGTCTTATTCAGTTCAACAAACTACAGCTTTCGTAGCGTTCTCGTTCGCCTCGCTTGGGAGAATTTCGTTCGCCTTGGAGCCAGAATGGGTGTCTCGACGCGCCACATGCGTCATGCCGCGCCCGTGGTAGCGCCCGGCACTCGGATTCTCACTCTGGTGGCCTCCTTCGTCATTGCCAAGGTCAAGAATATCAACGTCGGCGGCCGTACTTCTCTGATTTAGGACGAGGTCTGTCCTGCGTGAATCTACGCTCAGCGATATTATATAACTTCTTGTGTTATCTTGTAGATCCACCTGGTTACTATGAATTCTGTGTCAGTCTCAGTATGGTAGCAGTCGCTTTGAGTGCTACTTGGCATTTCAATTACAAATTCAGAGCTCAGCGTCGAGAATCCCAACACTTCTCGGCTTCATCTCCCCGTTTGTGGACTGGGCCGCGAGAGCCTGCACTACCATTGACATTATCTCTACCATCGGACTGCTGATACTCCTACGTTTAGTGCAAGTTGTTATGAATACTATGTTGAATCTGATGTTCACTGATGTTGTTCTATCAGGCTTTCTTCAGCACAGCATCATATCCATCACTACACAACAATGCAGCGTATTGGTTCTTCTTGCTGGAAATAATGGCCATCTTTCTCAATGTACTCGTCATTCGCCTTGCCTGTTTCCTATTTCCACTTACTCAAATTGACTATAATTACTACTACGTAGCATTCACAGACGTACGTGTATAAACTCGTGAAAAGCGCAATGGTTCCAGACGTCACTGCAAGAGCAATTCCAGTGACCTGTGACTTGAAGATTTTGATGCGGCGCCAGAATTTTATTAGTGTCGGGACTGGGGGCAAGAGTGTTGGTCGTTGAAGTTGAAGTCGGAGTGTAGGTCGCGTAGGTAGGAGTTGGTCTCGAGTGCGGGGTAGTTGGTGTATTTAATAATGAACTGCTTGTCTAGCCTACATATGCATGTCTTCCTAGCTACTTGATGTTTCTGCTTGACTTTGTCTACTTGATCTTTTCTGCTTGTTTCTACTTCTCGTTGTGCTTTTCTACTACCCTGCATGTTTTTCTTTTCTTTTCTTTTGCACTTTCATTTTTATTCAACTAAATGTAGGTTCACTGTGACTGCTGGCCACTCTTAGGCAGCAGTCACACGTGACACGAGCTTCTGGCTGCTGAGCAAGCATGCCAGAGCCTATGTGCCCATGTGCTCTGGCCTGCTTGCTAAGCAGGACGCGGGCATGACATGCAGCGTACTAAACAACTTCAAGTTGTCTATTTTTGTCGCCTTCCTGCTGTATCTGCCTATCGGTCTGACCGTCGTCCAACCATTCATAGCGCAGGTGAGAAGGAAGAATGGTGTGATATCCTCTATACCCCGCTGAGTATTGCCCTTTGGAAAATTACAGTGCCTCGAACGCAATCTGGGTAAAAGTTATTGCTCGGAGGCGATGAGGTTTGACGGTTTCTGCACGAGGCTTTGGAATTATGGTGAGTTCTGTCAGATGCTTTATTCGTTCAATGGAGGGCTACCTGTTGGTATGTGTAACTAGAGGATGACTACACAGGGACCCAAATGCGAGCAGGAGCTCAACTTGCATGTATCTTGACTCTTGTAGGTTACTCCTCCTCGTTTCTGACGCACCATGTGGAGGTGTTATCCAAAGACCAAGATCGAGTAGCAACATTCGAGGCATCAACCGGTACGCAGACAGTCTGCGTACCGGTTGATACAGACATACAACGCTCATTTCTGCGCAATTCCTTTGCTCATGTCACCCAATCGACCATCCGAGATCAGTGAAAGCACCGATTTCATCTATACAACCAGTTCTTCTTAATGGAAAACTGATGCATTTGTCATGACTTGGTGGGGCGTACGTTTCGTGTCCATCATGGTGCGATCCCATGAAGAGTCTCTCGATCCTTGGGCGTCTTCTTCTCAGTTAAGAATTGTCGGTTTGAGGCTGAAGACTCGACTGGTTAACCATGTCAAGCCCGCGGATGCAATGGGTGAGCCAGCGCATCGTCGAGTCTTTTGAGCCCAACGTGACTCCAGCCGAGGTGAACGAGTTTCTGGCCTCTGTGAACACACGAAAGCTCTTCGATGAGTTACTGAGCGGCAAAGATGCGTGCAAAGTGTTCGTGCACTTCCAGAACGGAGCGACCGGAGTAGTCGAGAATGGAGTTGCAACCAACGGAGACGCCAGCAACAACAATAGCAAACTGTGTGTGTCACTGGGGAATTCCATCCCGATCCGATCGAACTGTTGTTTCTTTTTGAGAACTACCGCAGATGGGAAACCGGTAGACGTCCAGAAGGCCAGCGACAACGCCATTTGCTTCGGTGAATTGGCTCCAAACATCTTGCGAGATCTAGAGATGACCATTAGCTCCTTGTTTTCACCGCTCTTGAAGGCCAAGGACGAATGGGGCAAAGCAGATGCGGATCTCAAGAATGAATTCATGACCGAGTCGGAAAAGTTCGCCAACGACCTCAAAGAAGCGCTCAACAGTATGGATAGCGGACTCGAGCTGAAAAGACCCGATCGAAGCATTCTCGCCGAGACGGTGAATAATGCGGGGCACGTCAATGGAATGAGGGCGTTGCAAGTTTCAGACTCTCCGAAGCTCGTAGCGCACTACGAAGAAGTGCTAAAAGAGTGGTGCGACGTCATCTCGACATATCTGGAGACCAATACGACAAATGACGGTAAAGGGAATGATCAGA
This sequence comes from Phytophthora megakarya, assembly GCA_002215365.1. Taxonomy (NCBI): domain Eukaryota; phylum Oomycota; class Peronosporomycetes; order Peronosporales; family Peronosporaceae; genus Phytophthora; species Phytophthora megakarya. The sequence goes on from NBNE01000597.1 coordinate 3,515, forward strand.
CGATCGACGGCGACGGTCCCATGGGAGAACTCGAGTACTGGCGGAGGCGAATGCAACGACTGACCAGCATCACAGAGCAACTTAAGATGAACGAGTACAAGGATGTTTTCGCTGTCCTTAGTCGAACAACTAAGAGTGTTAGCGACGATACGAAACAACGTATCCAGACTCTGCTGCGCCGATGGAAGCAGATTGATATCGGGATCACCGAAGCTGCCAATGAAGCCAAGGACAATGTCAAATATCTCTTCACTCTGGAAAAGTTCATCGTTCCTCTATACAATGGCACTCCTAGTTCCATTATTGACACACTGCCTGCGCTGATGAACTCGATCAAGATGATCCACTCGATTGCGAGATATTACAACACAACAGAACGAATGGCGAACTTGTTCACAAAAATTACCAACCAGATGATCACAAATTGTAAGCACTGTGTCACTGGAGGTGAGACATACGAGGTGATGTGGGATAAAGACCCCGAGGAACTCGTAAGACATCTGGACTCGTGTCTGAAGCTGAATGAAGCCTATCAGCAACAGTATCGAGTCACTAAAGACAAACTCTTTGCGACACCGAAGGGTAAACAGTTCGAGTTCAATGAGATGAAAATCTTCGGCAAATTTGATCTCTTCTGTCGACGAGTCATGAAGTTAATCGATATGTTCACAACTATTCATCAGTTTTCGTCGCTGGGCCAACATCGCCTTGAAGGCATGGAGGATCTTATTACGAAGTTTAACTCGATCATTCGTGAGTTTCAGTACCGGAATCACGACCTGCTTGACTACAAAAACAATCGGTTTGACCGAGATTACGTCGAGTTCAACGTCAGGATCTCGGACCTGGAAGGTTTACTACAAAAGTTTATTAATGATTCCTTCGAAAATATTACGTCTATCGAGCATTCACTTAATCTGCTGCGCAAATTCCAAATGATTTTGCAGCGAGAAAATCTGAAGTCGGACTTGGACTCAAAGTTTAACGTTATTTTTCAAAACTATGGATTGGAACTGGAGCATGTTCTTCAGCAGTACGAGAAGTACAAACAAAATCCTCCATACCCGCGTAACTTGCCGCCAGTCGCAGGCAATATCACTTGGTCCAGGCATCTTCTGAAGAGAATCGAAGAGCCTATGAAGAAGTTCGAGTCCAACCAGAATGTCTTGGCTAGCAAAGACGCTAAGCGTATTATTCGCATGTACAACAAGGTGGCCCGGACTTTGGTTGCGTTCGAGTACATTTGGTACCAAGCGTGGGTACAGTACATCGACACAGCCAAAGCTGGGCTCCAAGCCACGTTGATTATCCGCCATCCTGAAGACAACAAGCTCTACGTGAACTTTGATCCTGAAATTCTGCAACTGCTGCGTGAAGCGAAGTGTTTGGATCGCATGGGCATCGAAATTCCTGAAGCGGCGAAGATTGTGCTGCTACAAGAGGACAAATTCAAGAACTACTACAACGAACTCCAGTATGCTCTCGCCGAATACGATCGGATCGTCACTAAGGTCATTCCAGTCACTGCTATGTTACTGCGACCTCATTTCAACGACATGGAGTTCAAACTACGTCCGGGTATGATCACATTGACGTGGACCAGTATGAATATTGAAGCATACCGCAATCACATCCATTCAGGGCTGCAACACTTAGAGGAGCTGGTGACTAATATCAACGATATCATCGAGAACCGCATCGAAAAGAACATGCGCATCGTATCAAAGACCATGCTGGTGGATCTCCCAGTGGATCAATCCTTTTCTCTAGATGAATTCGTGACGATGCAAAGCTCAAATATCAAACGAGCAGGAGCTCTACTACAGGGCAAAAATGTCGAAATCGAGAATGCGGTAGAAGACCTGCTGAAGATCATCATGCAATATCCGTTGGACTCGCACATCGAAGGTGTTTCCAATGAAGAGGCGATGAAGCTAAAGAAACACTACAACCATTTCATGTACCAGGCACTGCTACACTGCACAAAGAACTCTCTTAACACCATCAAAAAGCGTGTGGCATCTCGAGCAAGCTCGACAATTTTCACAATTGAACGTCCATTCTTCGAGGTGGACGTGCAGCTTAGTGTTCCAAATGTTCAACTGCATCCGTCTCTGGACGAAATCCAACTTGCTATCAATAAAGCTGCGCAAACCATTCTCAGTTGCTCAAAGGAGCTGTTGGACTGGGGTCAAAGTGATTTATTTGCTGCGGCTGTATCAAGTTCGAACGCGACTGGCACTGATAGCAACGGAAATATCAATAGTCATCCCAATGCTGGTAAAATTACGTTCTTTGACCGCATCACCAAGGACATCGAGATTGTAAGGGTAGTGTTGTTACTCACTGGTAGCGTCCAAGGCCTCCGAAACAATGTGACCGAATACTTGGGATCTTTTAAGAAGTACGAGTGGCTCTGGATGGAGCAGAAGGACGTTTCGTACGATAACTTCTTGAAGAAGAACCCAGAGTTGCAAGATTTTGAGAAGAAGCTGAAGTCATTTGTTGAGATCGACGAAGAGATTTCGAGCTTGTCTCCTATCCATAATATTGGTGCACTTTCATTGAACACACGCAACATTAAGCTGCAGCTCAAACATGAAAACTCGCAGTGGAAATTGAAATTCTCTGACAACTTGCACAACCAAGCGAGACGAAAGATGGAGTCATTGACGGAATACTTCCGGTCAACTATGGGCAAGCTAAACCGGAAAGTGGTGGACTTGGACTCTTTGCGGTTTGTGATGAATTTACTTAAAGAAGTACGTGCACGAGAGAGCGGAATCAACATGGAGATCAATCCTGTGTTGGATATGTACGAAATGTTGGAGTACTATCTGCCCGACGGCTTCATGGAGAAGGAAGAAATGGACCAAAAGTCCGTGCTGCGCAGTAACTGGCGCAAATTGATTCACCACGCCGAAACTCGGACAGATGAGCTCAGCAAGACTCAGGCAGGTTTTAAGAGAGGTCTTCTCCGTGATATCAAAGAGTTGATCGTCGATGTAAAGCATTTTCGTGAAGATTATCTTGCCAATGGCCCCATGGTCATCGGAATTCCTCCTGTGGAAGCCGTGGAGAGGCTTAACCGCTACAAAGAAGAGTATAAGATACGTGAACGCAAACACGAGTTGTATTTATCAGGAGAAGAGTTATTTGCTTTACCCAAGACAACGTATCCGGAATTAGAGATGACGAAAAAGGAGCTACAACTTCAGGACAAATTATTTGGTTTGTATACAGACGTTTTGAGTACGATCGAAGAGTGGAAGCAGATCCCATGGCTTTCTGTTGCTGAGCGAGTGCAATCCATGACGGACAAGGTCGATGCATTCTCTCTTCGCTGCAAGAAGATGCCAGGAAAACTGAATCGAAGAGTGGAAGCAGATCCCATGGCTTTCTGTTGCTGAACGAGTGCAATCCATGACGGATAAGGTCGATGCATTCTCTCTTCGCTGCAAGAAGATGCCAGGAAAACTGCGTGAATGGGAAGCTTACACGGATTTAAAAAAAATGATCGACGATTTCACGGACGTTCTTCCTCTTCTCCAGGAGCTTAGCAAGGAGTCTATCAAACCCCGGCACTGGGAAGCTGTTATGACCATCACAAAGACGCAACTCGATGTGACCGCGCCAGATTTCAAGCTACAAGCTCTTATGGATGCCAGTATTGTCGACTATAAGTCTGAAATTGAAGAGGTTACGGACGGTGCCGACAAACAGCTCAAGATTGAAATTCAGCTCGGAGAAATCTCAGCACGCTGGGAGACCGAGGAGTTCCAGTTCCAAGACTGGAAGAGCCGCAACGTACCGATCTTGAAAGCAGTGGTGCCTGTTGTTGAGGAATTGGAGGAAACGCAGATGAACCTGCAAACGATGCTGTCTATGCGTCATGTGATCCCATTCAAAGATATTGCCCAAGGAAAACTTGAGCAATTGTCCGATACTTCTGAGACTCTAGAACGGTGGATAAAGGTGCAAATGCTGTGGTGCTCGCTTGAATCTGTGTTTACTGGAGGTGATATCGCGAAGCAAATGCCTGTGGAAGCTAAGAAGTTCCAGAAAGTTGACAAGGATTGGGCTAAGATCATGTCGAAGTCCGAAGAAATTAAAAACGTGGTGGCATGTTGTTCCAGTGAGTTGCTAAAGTCGTGTCTACCAACGATGTACTCGGAGCTGGAAAAGTGTCAAAAGAGCCTTGAAGGCTATCTGGAGCAGAAGCGTAATAAATTCCCGCGGTTCTACTTCGTATCGAATCCAGGTCTGTTGATGATATTATCGCAAGGAAGTGATCCATTGAGTATGAACGAACACTACGAGAAAGTGTTCGATTCCATCGAAAGAGTTTATCATGACAAAAAAGACAAGACCTTAATCCACACAATGGTATCAGGTGTCGAGGAAGTGCGCTTTTCACAAATTGTGAAGGCACAGGGCAACATTGAAGACTGGTTGGCCACTTTGCTTCGTGGAATGCAGATCACGATGAAAGACATTTGTCGTCAAAGTGCTATGGATATTGGAGTAGTGGGCAACGATTTAAAGCGTTTACGAGAGTTTGTAGATCGCTACGTTGCACAGTTTGCTCTGTTAGGTATTCAGATGATGTGGACAACGGATATTCAGACGGCACTAGAGCAGTGCCGCACGAAGAAGAATATCATGAAGGATACCAGCACAAAACAAGCTATGGTGCTCACTGAGCTTTCAAACTGGTGTTTGGGTGATCTCGGCTCCAAGGAGAATCGCATTAAAATAGAGACGCTTGTGACAATTCACGTGCACCAGCGTGATGTGATGACAGATCTTGCTACACTCTACAAACAGAAAAAGATTTCAGATCCGAACGACTTCGAGTGGCTGAAGCAAGCACGGTTCTACTGGAGACCAGGCAATACGGATGAGTTCAACGCTGATGGAGCATGTGTTATCTCGATAACTGATGTCGATTTTAACTATCAGTTTGAGTATTTGGGATCAAAGGAACGTTTGGTGGTCACACCTCTAACAGATCGATGCTACATCACATTAGCTCAGGCTTTAGGTATGTACTTTGGTGGTGCACCCGCTGGTCCTGCAGGAACAGGTAAAACGGAGACTGTGAAAGATCTAGGTCGTACGCTTGGTATTTACGTCGTGGTGACTAATTGTACCGATCAGCAAAAGTACACAGATTGCGCTAAAATTTTTAAGGGTCTCTGCCAAGGCGGTCTGTGGGGTTGTTTTGATGAGTTCAATCGTATTCAGCTCCCTGTGTTGTCTGTGGTGGCACAACAAGTGCTCGCCATCCAGAATGCCAAGAAGACAGGAACGAAGTACTTCCAGTTTCCTGGCGACCCCCAAAATATCCTACTCACCCAGGTCTGCGGCTACTTTATTACGATGAATCCGGGTTATGCAGGCCGTCAAGAACTTCCTGAAAACTTAAAGGCATTATTCCGTGGTGTGGCAATGATGGTGCCCGATTTTGAGATCATCATGAAGGTCAAACTATGTTCTGTCGGGTACTCCGAGTACCAAGATCTCGCAAAGAAGTTCTTCATTCTGTATAACACGTGCAAAGAGCAATTATCTGCGCAGAAGCACTACGATTGGGGTCTGCGAAATATTCTTGCCGTGTTGAGAAGTGCTGGCAAGATTAAGCGTGACAACCGGAATGACTTGGAGTCTAAGTTGCTATACCAGACACTGCGTGATATGAATCTGTCCAAACTTGTGGCACAAGATGTGCCACTGTTCTTGTCACTACTGGCCGACTTGTTTCCTACGGTCCAATTCCCTCCAAAAGGATCGTATCCTGAACTTACCGTCGCTTTGCAAGCTGAAATTGATAAACAAGGTATTGTAGATCACCCCGGTTGGTTCAATAAAGTCATTCAGCTCTATGAAACCCAACTGGTACGTCACGGTATCATGCTTGTAGGGCCCACGGGTGGTGGCAAGACAAAGATTTTTGATGTTCTGATGCAAGCTCTCACGCTTACGACTAACATCGTGCACAAGCAGTCGAAATTAAATCCGAAAGCCATTCGTGCAGCAGAAATGTATGGGGAAGTGGATCCGATGTCAGGAGAATGGACGACAGGCGTGTTTGCTGCAATGTGGGCCAAATACAACAACAAAGTCAACAAATTCATCATGTGGATGACTTGCGATGGCCCAGTGGATGCGATTTGGATTGAAGATCTGAATACGGTGCTTGATGACAACAAGATTTTGACATTGGCAAATGGTGATCGAATGCCGATGACAGACAATGTGAAACTAATGTTTGAAGTCGAGACGTTGGTTAATGCTAGTCCCGCTACAGTATCACGAGCTGGTATCGTCTTCATTAGTGATACAGATCTTGATTGGGCTCCTGTTGTAGAAGCATGGATTCGCAAGCGTCCACAAACTCACCAGCATGTTCTTCGTGATCTGTTCATGAAGTACATGGGCGAAAATAATCCCATCAACCCCGGTCACTGCTTCGACTACTTAAACCGCAACACAGAAGGAGTTATGACAGTCTCTCGAGTTGGCCAGGCCTCTCGATTATATAATTTGATGACGGGATTGCTCCTGGGTGACCACGGCACAACTTTGTCTGAAGATCCCTCCAAGTTGGCTATTCAGTTGGAGAAGTTATACCTGTATTGTATTTGCTGGTCTCTTGGTTCACTCTTAGAACAGGAAGATCGTGTCAAGTTTGACGAGTGGCTTCGTCAATATGATGACAATGCGCTACTTCCGAAGAGCGATCCTGGACAGACTGTGTACGAGTACTTCGTTGACCCCCAGACTTGGGAGTGGAAAGTGTGGCGACCTGCCAAGTGGGAGTACCCCAAGAGCTCTAAACAGCTTGATTTTTCCAACTTGTTAGTACCTACAATGGATTCCGTCCGAACGCTCTATCTCATTGAAAATCTGCACAAGCAAAGAAAACCTGTACTTATGGTTGGTGGACCTGGTACGGCGAAGACATCGTCAGCTCTGATGTTTTTCAACGATCTTAGCCCAGACATTATGATGATCAAACGTGTCAACTTCTCAAGTGCAACAACGCCCTTTATGTTCCAGAACGCTGTCGAGAGTGAATTGGATAAACGTGGTGGAAAGAGCTTCGGACCACCAGGAGGAAAGAAAATGACCGTTTTCTTGGATGATCTCAGTATGCCGCTTGTTAATGCGTGGGGTGACCAGCCTACGCTCGAAATTGTGCGTATGATCATTGAGTTAAGCGGGTTCTGCTTCCTTTCTAAGGACCGACGTGGAGATTTCAAGGTCTGTGAGGATCTGCAATACGTGGGTGCTATGGGCCACCCAGGAGGAGGACGCAATGATATTCCTAACCGTTTGAAGCGTCAGTTCTATTTGTTCAACTTGATCCTCCCATCGTTGACGTCTATCGATGACATCTATGGGCAAATGCTTGCAGGTCGGTTCGATGCAGAAACCTACAGCAAGGACACACTTTTCGTTGTAAACAAACTAACTCGTGCTACGATCGATCTGTGGAATTTTATGAAGGCGAAACTTCTGCCTACACCAGCGAAGTTCCACTACATTTTCAATATGCGTGAACTGAGTCGTGTTTTTCAGGGTATTTTACTAACACCACCTGAAACATTTACTAGCGGTGGTGGTGTTCGTGTCACTCAAGGCAAACTCGCTAAAATGGATCCAGGTCAGGTTGTTTTGCTAACGTGGAAACACGAATGCGCTCGAGTATTTTGCGATAAATTGACGAACCACAAGGATAAAGACATCTTTAACTCGTACATGAGAGAGCTAATTAAGAGTCACTACGGTGATAACTTGGAGGAGTTCTGCCGGCAGCAGTTTAGCATGGTGAACTTCCTTCGTGATCCGGAAGAGGACGAGGAAGGGGGCATTGCCGATGCCGCGTTGAAAATCTACGAGCCCGGTGGTACAGTTGCAGAAGTGCGCTCTCGTGTTTTAGAGTTCTTGGATAAATACAATACCGACTACCCTCAGCGACAGATGCGTCTAGTGCTTTTCGATGATGCACTTGATCATTTATTACGCATTTCTCGGCTTTTGGAGATGCCACGAGGTTCAGCTTTGCTTGTTGGTGTTGGTGGGTCCGGAAAACAGTCACTCACACGATTAGCAGCATACATGGCGGGTTCGACGATTTTCCAAATTGTTTTGACGAAGACGTACAATACGAACTCCTTTATGGAAGATATTCGGACGTTGTACAAGTCTGCAGGCCATCTCCGCAAGTCCACAACCTTTTTGTTCACGGATGCAGAAATCAAAAATGAAATTTTTTTGGAACTGATCAACTCCATTCTCATGACGGGTGAAGTAGCAGGTTTATTCGCCAAAGATGAAATGATGGCAATGACTGCTGATCTACGTAATTCGTTCGTGAAGGAACGCCCTGGTCAAGCGGAAAGTCAGACAAACCTCAAACAATACTTTACGGACTGTGTGCGTGACAACCTTCACGTAGTATTGTGCATGTCCCCGTTGAACGCAAAGTTTGCAGAGCGTGCAAGAAAGTTCCCAGGCTTGATTAGTGGACCCACGATCGATTGGTTCCTGCCTTGGCCAGAGGACGCTCTAATCGCTGTGTCAAAGGGATTCATCCAAGACTACCCGATGGAATGTGATGCAACAACTAAGCAGGCACTTATGACCCACATGGGTATGGTACATCGCATCGTCACGGACTTGTGTGAAGAGTACTTTCAGAAAATGCGACGACGTGTGTACCAAACTCCTAAATCCTATCTGAGCTTCATCGAATCATACAAGAAGATGTACAACGTCAAACTCGACGAAATCAAAGTGAAGGAACAACGTGTGAATTTGGGGTTAAAGAAGCTTATTCAAGGTGCAGAAGATGTTCGAGCCATGTCTATCGTACTAGCTGATGAACAAGTTAAACTGGAGAAAGCTACAGAAGAGACAAACACGATGTTGCAGTCCCTGCAAGTTTCTTCAGCTGAAGCACACAAGGAAGGTGATCAAGTTGCTCAGATTAAAGCGAAATGTGAAGAAGATGCTGCTCGTATTTCTGCTGAAAAGGAGCTGTGTGAACACGACCTAGCTAAGGCAAAGCCGTTCGTAGAGGAAGCTGAGACTGCCATCGACTCAATCAAACCAGCGCATATTGGTGAAATTAAGAAGCTAGCAAAACCTGCTGATATCATCCGTTTAGTATTCGACGGCGTGCTAATCCTGTTCAAGCTGCCGTTGATCCCAGTAAAACAGGTGAAGTTGAACGTGGCAAAGCAGGAGATTGATTTTTTCGAGACATCGTTTTCTCCGTACGCTCAGTCTATGATGAGCGACTCGAACTTCCTCAAAAACGTGCAAAACTTCGGCGCCGTTGGTAAGGATATGATCAACGAAGAGACCATCGAGCTCTTGACTCCGTACATGGAGCTCGAAGGTTTCCAGCCCAGTGTGGCGAAGAATGCATCGCTTGCAGCGGAAGGGCTGTGTACTTGGGTGCGTGCTATGAAGTTTTACCATGAAGCTTCGAAGGTGGTGAAGCCCAAACTTGAGGCTCTGACCATAGCTGAAGGTCAGATGGAGGCAGCCAATAAAGCTTTGAATGCTGCAGAACAAAGACTTTCCAAGTGCAAAGAGCGACTGAATGAACTACAGCAAATGTTCGAAGCTCAAATGGCTGAGAAGAAACGCATCGAAGATGGCGCCAACGCCTTAGCACGAAAGATGCAGCAAGCGTCCGACCTCATCAATGGTTTGGCAGGTGAACGTGTTCGTTGGACTGATGATTCCAACAATTTTGCTGACCTCAAGAGAAGATTGGTGGGCGATTGTGCTGTCGCGTGCGCTTTTGTGTCGTATTGCGGCCCGTTTAACCAAGACTTTCGTACATACATGGTGCAGAATAAATTTGTTCCAGACTGTGAGTCACGAAATGTTCCTGTGACAGTAGATATTGATGTGATCACGTTCCTCGTGGACATTGGTACGGTTGGTGACTGGAACATGCAAGGCTTACCTACCGACTCCTTATCAATCCAAAACGGTATCATGGTCACGCGTTCCTCCCGATACCCGTTGCTGGTAGACCCACAGGGCCAGGCTCTTTCTTGGATCAAAAATAAGGAAGCTGAACGTGTCCCGAGTTATGGCACGACGTCCCTGAACCACCCTAAACTGAAGGATCAACTTGAGTTCTGCATGGGCGAAGGTAAAGCTCTTATCGTTGCTGGCGTCGAAGAGGATATTGATCCGATGCTTGACCCCGTCTTGGAGAGACAAATTATTGTCAAGGGTAAGAGTATGTCGATCAATGTGTCCGACAAGAACATGGAGTTCAACCCGGCATTCTCGATGTATTTCATCACGCGCCTGCCAAACCCTCACTTTGGTCCTGAGTTGCAGGCCAAAACAACAGTGATCGACTTCACCGTCACTATTAAAGGTCTTGAAGAACAGCTACTTGGTCGAGTGATTGGAAAAGAGCAGAAAGCTCTTGAAGAGCAGCTAGCTCAAGTGCTGGAGGATGTCAACATGAATACCAAGTCGCTGTTAGCTCTGGATGCATCTTTGCTGGAACGGTTGACGTCAAATACGGGTAATTTGCTAGAAGATGAAGAACTGATCGGTGTGCTTGCGAATACGAAGGAGAAAGCTGCTGAGGTGAAAGACAAGTTGATCGCAGCTGCTGATACGCGAAAATCTATCAACGAAAAGCGCGAACAATTTCGTCCTGTGGCAACGCGTGGTTCCGTTTTGTATTTTTCTGTGGTTGAGACATCTCTTATCAACTGCATGTACCAGACGTCTCTAAACCAGTTCCTTGCGTTGTTCATGAAGTCAATGGATGTTGCGGAGAAAGCTGCGTTGGCCTCAAAGCGCGTGGCAAATATTATTGAAACGATGACCTACATTTCATATCGGTACATCAACCGCGGCCTTTACGAGCGCGATAAGCTTACGTTTATCTTGCTGTTGACACTGAAGATCCTCGTTACGGACAATTTGTTGACCCGTGAAGAAGTCACATTGCTCATTCGAGGTGGTGCTGCGCTTGATATCAACTCGGTCAGACGTAAGCCGTTCTCATGGATTTCCAACGAGGCTTGGTTGAACGTGATTGAGCTTTCTCAAAGCTGCAAGTTTTTCGCAAATCTGCCACACGAAATGGCATCGAACGAGGGGATGTGGCGTCGCTGGTACGAAGATAACGAGCCAGAAACGGTGATTATTCCAGACTATGAGGCTCGACTTGCGGAGAACGAGGCGATTGGACCGTATTATAAGTTGTTGCTTGTGCGGTCGCTACGTATGGATCGTACGATCCTTACAACAAAAGAGTTCATTAGGAACACGCAACAAATGGGCCCTCGATATGTAGAACCCGTGACCGATACAATTGAGAGTATTTTCGCTGAGATGAAGGCGGAGACGCCTGTGATCTTCCTCTTGTCTATTGGTGCTGATCCAACGGAAAGCATTGAGATGCTTGCTCGCAAGCAAAAGAACCCATCTCCTGCCGTAGTATCGATGGGTGAAGGCCAGGAGCCTGTAGCTTTGAAGGCTATCAACGCTGCTGTCGTTAATGGCACATGGGTGCTACTCCAAAACTGCGAGCTTGGCTTGGAACTCATGGAGCAGATGGAGGATATCATGCTGAAGTTGACCGAGACGATGGACCCAGGCTTTCGATTGTTCCTCACAGCACTACCGAATGACCAATTCCCACTTGGCTTGTTGCAAATGTCGACAAAGGTGACAAACGAACCTCCTCAAGGTTTGCGAGCTGGTTTGTTGCGGTCGTACACGGTGATGGTTGATCAGGAAAAGCTGGAGCGTGTGGAAACGACTCAATGGCGACAACTGCTGTTCAACTTGTGCTTTTTGCACTCCGTGGTTATTGAACGCAAGAAGTTTGGTCCATTAGGTTGGGGTATTCCCTACGAGTACAACAATGGTGATCTGTCAGCTTGTACGATTTTCCTCGAGAAACACCTGTATAACGGACCCATTTCGTGGCCAACACTACAGTACATGGTCGCAGAAGTTCAATACGGCGGTAAGATCACGGACAACATGGACCGACGCTTGTTTAACTTCTACGCCGAGTGGTGTCTGACCCCGGATGTGTGTTCGGCCACGTTCAGCTATAACCCGGCAGAGCCCATTTTCCGTTTACCGAACGACTTCAACTACCGCATTCCTGTGGCAGACAATATCGACGACTACCGACACTTTTGCCACACTTTGCCTGAGATTGACTCGCCTGAAATCTTTGGACTGCATCCGAATGCAGATCTCACATACCGAGTAAAAGAGGTCAACATGCTGCTTACAACTCTCGGAGATACTCAACCAAAAGGCGGAGGTGGTTCATCTGGAGTCTCACGCGAGGATGTTGTGTGCGAGAAGGCCAAGGAATTGCTGGACAGGCTGCCGGAAGACTACAACGAAGACGACTATAAAGCCAAGATCAACAAGTTGGGAGGACTTACCATTCCTCTCAACATTTTTCTGTTCCAGGAAATTCAACGTCTGCAGCGTGTGATTGCTAAAGTTCGGTCGATGTTACAGTCATTGCAGATGGCTATCCGTGGTGAAGTTGTGATGACAGAGGAGCTCAGCTGGACACTGGACGCCATCTTTGACGCAAAAGTGCCGCCTTCATGGCTGCGGACGTCCGTCGGCGACGAGTTTTCGTGGATTCTACCAACGCTCGGTCTGTGGTTTTCGTCGCTAATCTCTCGTGACGAACAGAATCGCACGTGGCTCAACACACGTCGTCCTAACTCGTTCTGGCTAACAGGTTTCTTCAACCCGCAAGGTATGCTCACAGCCATGAAGCAAGAAGTCACGCGAAAGCACTCTAAGACGGACAAATGGGCACTGGACGACGTAGTCTATCACACTGAAGTCACATCTTTCGAGCGTGCCGAACAGGTGCGTGCACCTCCAAATGAAGGCGTCTACATCTACGGTCTCTTTATGGATGGCGCTACATGGAGCAAAACGGACGGCACCATCGTCGAGTCGGAGCCTAAAAAATTGTTTACATCTCTGCCTGTTCTCCACGTCAACAGCATGTCAAAAGAGCTCGAGATCAAGTCCCGCAAAGAGCTGTACGGCGCAGTAGGTCCTTTCGAGTGTCCCTGCTACAAGTACGCGACTCGTACTGACCGGTACTTTGTCTTTATGGTGACAATGAAATGTCCTCCTGGCCGCCCACCTCGTCACTGGGGTCTACGTGGTGTCTGTCTGCTTTGCAACACCGAGTAATTAGCAACAATCTCCGTTCCACATGAATCTATATTCCAGTATTAAGCCTCGACGTCCATTTTGTTCGTTGTTCTCTTCTTGGCAGCAGCGTTCGTCTTGTGCAGTAGCTCCTGGTTCGCTTGCACGACTGTGTTCAGCAGATGCGCCTGAATGGCAGCGAACGGGTCGTTCTTGAAGCTCGCGTGGGTCTGCACGGCTTTCAACTGACCCAGTTCGCGCACGGCCAGTTTCTGGCGCTGACGGCCGCTCAAAGTCTTCTTCTTGCCCTTTGTACTACTCTTCTTGTCATCAGTCTGCGAGAGCGAGTGCTGCAGCTCTTCCAGGTCGGTGAATACGCCGCTTTCCGCCGTTTTGGCCGTGCTCTCTTTGTCCTGGGCGACGCGTGACACCATCCCCATTTTGCGCATGAAGGCTGCACGTCGCTTGAGGCGTTTGCGCTGACCGCGACTCAAGCTTTGAGCATCGGCCGGTTCGTCCTCGGGCTCTTCATCAATGGCAGTGACGTCGTCCGGCTCGTCGCCAAACGTGGCTGCCACGGCTGCGGCACTGAGTGTATCGGCCTGTTTTGAGGTTTCTTGGTGGCTAGAGGAAGCTTTCGAGTGTGCAGCCACACCGTGTGCACGCGCTTTTTTTCGCTGTTGACGACCCATATCGGTAAGAAGATGGAGAACGAGACGGGGAGTGGGCAAATATGTATGTCAAGTCGGATAGATGACCAGTCATACCAAATGGCTACAGTCGTATTTATACGAATGAATGGCAATTCCGACCAAATTTGCCAATTTGGGGTATAGGTGAATTGCTTGGCGAAGCAAAAGGAATTGTGTTTTCCACATGAAATTGTCCGGGTGTATACAAAATGTATACACTATACGTCGCTTCATGTATACCTGTCTGGCACGTGGCTTGCTCGCTGCGCACCATTCAAACGACTTTCACTTCACAATTCGAAGAACCAAGAGCAAGCACGCCAAAGAGCAAGCACGCCAAGAAACCCCGCCTCTCCTCGTCCCTTATCGGATTGAGCTAATGGTCATCGCATAAGCTCCACTAATAAAACTGTTCGTTTGACCCCCATAAAATGTGGAAATTGCTCATTTCACAGAATCGCCGCACATCGGTAGCGTACTAAGTACGATTCGTACTTATCATGAGCACACTTGGCTTTTGTATACCTTGCGCGATTGTGCTTGCTCGATTCGATCAATCGCGCATGGAAATTTTGAGTAAAACCAATATAATAAAAATAAAACGTTGTCGCGGCGAAGTTCTTCGTAATGGTCAGTCGGTCGTGTACGTTTTGCAGCGCAAGCCATATGGGCGATGAAACGCACTCTTCTGTGGTGTGGAGTTTTGGGTGTCAAAAGCCAACGGTGAGATCTCGGGTGGTCAAAACCTGTCGGCTAAGGGCAAGGGAGGCCAAATAAAAGCGCAAAGGATGAAAGGGAGTCGGATTTTCCAATATGACGAAAAAAGTAAGCATAAGTAACGCCAAAATCTATAAAAAATGACAGAGAATAAGCAGGGGGGGTTCACTTTTTTCTTGCTCAACCGTCCTTAGCAGGGGATTGCTGGGAGCTCAGTGTGCACCATTCTCAACGGATAAATCAGTGTGCATGTGGTAAAGTGCGATCGAAATCTCGCGAGAAGAGCAACCTCGGCTGCCAGATCGCGAGAAAGAGACGGACCAAGCGACAGCAAGACAGGGAGTTGTGTCGTGTTGGGAATTCACGATTGACTATTACTCCGTTCCCTCACTCCAACAATTGTTGTCTCCAAGAGCTAACGAGAAATGGATCGAATATATCTCGATAGTCCCCGAGTTGATCTCTTCCAGGCTAGCGTTGACTCTACGGGATGACGAGTGACGATCCACCCTCATTATAACGCGTGAAGGCCGGATCAAGGCGATTCGTGAAACGAAGCCATCGTCAAGAGTCGATCCCGAATGGCGGCAGATCGGCGGACCAAGATCGAGGGAAACCGCTGTGCCTGGGGACCCAACAGTCGTCGATCAAGACATGGTCACCGGGATGAAGATCACCCCTTGACGACCACGAGCTGCGTTTCAAGGGTCCAAGTCAGCACCCCGATGGCGAACACCGGGCGCCGTAACGGATCGTGGTAGATCGGGGCGGGATCAGGACGACCGACCCAGGACAGTTCAAGGATCATGCAAGGGTCGATCGAGGTTTGATCAAGGTGTCGATCGTGATCGTCGATCGCCGATCCCAAGATAAAATATGTATCCGGATTACGGGCAATCGTGGGAAAGCAGCTGAGGAGGGTTAGGAAACATAGGGATAAAAGTAAACAGACTCGAATTTGCTCTAAGCCACACAAGTGCCCGCCTTCGCCAAGAACCGGGGATATTTTTGGCCCCTCAAGCGCGTAGACGGTAAGGACATAGGAACTAGTGTAGCGGTTAAGACTGGATAATACATTGGCCAGCTTTGCCCTACCTAGTGACTTGTCCTCAAGTGTTAATTGTTAATCAGAAGGCATTGGTTGCTTGGCCCTACGGTTACATCGGATCTCGACTCAACAAATTCTCCGCTATCGGAAGCGGCAAGCACATCAAGGCGGGGGCAAGATCCCCACATTTGGACTACACCAAGACCTGGATCAACAACCAGGCATCTCGATCACGACTCAAGGACTCGTCAGCGACCGAGATCAACCCAGATCGAGGTAGAGCGAAGAAGTTCCGCGCTATCTCAAGCCCCCGCATTCCGACTTCTCCGGATATACATCGAACGAGTCACCCAGGAGAGCGTAACCCGCCCGCCGTCGGGTACACAAGGTGAGCAAGACACAACCAGATCACGGATCATCGGAGGACCCCCTTCGTTAGTCGGTGTCCGGGCGCAAGTGGTATCGGGAACCGCGATCACAAGATTTTCACGGATTCCGCTTCGCCACATGCACAATGCCCAAGATCAGTGATCGCGAGAAGCTGCTAAGAGTAATCGTAAATGTTATCGCAGTTGCTACGTTGTAGGAGGAG
>NBNE01000598.1:0-19760 GCA_002215365.1 Phytophthora megakarya
GTAGCCCGATCTCTCAGCACTATTAACAACGGACAAGTCGTCATGGAAATCTGTAATGTCTCTACTGAAGAATATTGGGTGCAAAAGGGTACTATTATCGCCGCTGCGTCTGTGGTTCCTGGCTCTGCTTTCAATTTCGAAAACGGAGCTCCCTTAAGTCAAGTTGCTGAAGATCTTCTGTCGGTAGCTGCTACTACTGAAGAAAAGTTTGTCACGACGATTAATGAGGACCGTCTTGAAGGCCCTAAGATGCATGACACTACAGTAAGCGTTAAAGCTGACTTCTCGAGTTCTGACCTGTCCGAAGAACAGAAGGAACTGTTCCAGGCTGAGTTGGACCACGATATGTTTGTAGAATCCTCTAAGAAGCCGGGTCGAACGGATCTCTTGAAATTTGAGATCGACACTGGGTATAGCCCGCCTTTTAAATCTCAGCCGTATCGTTGTCTGGAGCTGAAGGGGAAGTGATGGAGTCTGAGATCCAGCAGTACTTAGACCTCGGCTTCATTCGGGAATCTCGCAGCTCCTGGGCTAGTCCTGTGTTGATGATAAGGAAGCCGGACGGTGGAATTCGTTTTTGCATTGATTAACGCCGGTTGATTGCCGTTACGGTTTTAAAGATTGTTATCCTATTCCTCTAATAGATGACATTCTAGACATCTTGGGTGGCGCTGGACTGTTCTCAACAAAGGACATTGCGTCTGGATATTGGAATGTGTCTATGCATGAAGGTAGTATTTCCAAGACCGCTTTCACTTGCAAATACGGTCTGTACGAATGGTTAGTGATGCCCTTCGGGTTGTGTAATGCAGTGTCTGCTTTCGAAAGACTGATGGAGATCGTTCTAATCGACTTAAAGTGGCGAATTTATCTTGTCTACCTTGATGACTGTGTAATTTTTAGTAAGGATTTCCCGACCCACTAAGTGCGGGTGCTCCAAGTTCTCTCGCGGTTGCAAGAAACTGGATTAAGCTGAAAATGAAGAAATGCCACTGGGGATGGAGCCAAGTTGCCGTTTTAGGACACATCGTGACGCCTTCCGGTATCCTGCCAAACCCTGAAAAATCAAAGCAGTGATGAACGTGCACCAGCCTCGCGACTTACATGAGATCAGATCGTTCTTGGGTCTCACTAGTTACTTTCGGAGATATATACCAGGGTATGCTTCCATATCGGCTCCTCTAGAACGGTTGAAAGTATAGGATACTCCGTTTGTCTGGAACGACGATTGCGAATCTGCGTTCCTGCAACTCAAGCGAGCCCTCATGAAACCTCCGATTCTTGTATATCCTGACTTAAATAAGCGGTTTTCGCTCTATGTGGATTCATCGCGGAACGCTGTGGGGGTCTGCCTAATGCAGCAAGTGAACGGTCGAAATCGCGTGATTGCCTATGCGAGCAAATTGTTGACCGGTTCGCAGAAGAACTGGATCAATAAAGTGGACGGTATTTCTGAGATTGAGTGTTGGGGGGGGGGTTGGTCTACAAGGAAGTTCCGATGTTATTTAGACAAGCGTGAGTTCGATCTCTACACGGATCATCAAGCCTTAACTTGGATCTGTAGTCCTGACAACCGTACTAACAATGCTAAACTAGCTAGGTGGGCTATAGAATTGTCGAACCTCCAGTTCAAAGTATACCACAAACCAGGAACGGCTATGGGGCATGTAGATGGTTTATCTCGTCTCCCGGTCGAGCGTGTGGCTGCATTGACTATGGCAGACTTATTGAATCCGAATTACGGACCGTTCTCTGAAGGCCCGCCGGTACAGACCGGAGGCCCCGAGCCAGTGACGACTGATACATTTGAAACAGTGCCCGAGGCTGTTTTCGAGGGCGACTTTTCCGATGAAGAAGGGAAAGAAAACGAGGGAGACAAAGTGCCCCCCCTGGGAATCACCCGTGGATCCGGTGGACGAATTCCGTTATCATCTTCGAAATCGGAGTCCTCGTCATCTTCATTGAACTCGATGTTCGGGAATTCGGGCTCGTAGAGCCCCGCCTTCTGCGCTGAACGGATATTCTTAGCTTCTTCCAAGACTGAACGGTCCGCAAGAAGCTTTTTCCAGACACCACTCGACTTGTTGCCAACCCACGAATCCTTTGCAGGTCGTCCGCGCTTGACGTCCAGAACCACGCACGCTAGGGCTCTCGTCGTTAAAAGGAGATAGGGCGTCTTGTCGGGATCTAAGGCGCCGGACTGCTCCAACAGTTCTGGGATAGACGCGTACCCGTTCTCGGCGATCGTGAACGGATCCAAAGCTCTCCCGAGAACGCGGTGGTAGGCGGTCTTGTCCTTCTTCCGGAACAGAGTGACCAGGTTCTCTTGGAGAGTTTCGGAGTCGAGGTGAGAACGGGCGGTTGTGGCTGAATGCTTGGCTGCGGTCCCTCCCAATCACATAAGCGTGTCGTGAACGCTCTCCCCGTAACGCTGCATGAAGTCATAGTATCCGAATGTCTCCACGTTCGGGCTGAGCAGTTGCAAGCGTGCCTTCTTCGCGTCTGCTTTCGATTTACGACGTCGTTCGGCGTCAGTACAAGGCGCGTAAAGAGCATATAACCACATGACTTCTCGGTACGTCATCCACATTTCATAGTGTAAACGGTGGAGCTCTTGAAATTCGGAAATTCGGACGGAGGGTACCACGCGCGCCGTTCCGCCCACGGATATGCTTCATAGTGTAAACGGTGGAGCTCTTGAAATTCGGACGGAGGGTACCACGCGCGCCGTTCCGCCCACGGATATGCCAAACGAAAAGGGGACTCGTGGTGCGTGGCTGCCTTATCAATCAGGCCCACTATGTCATTGCGAACGTCGCGAGGCACCACATTCGGCAATTGTACTCGGTATCCCTTGGACAATATCTTCTTGTGCTTGGAAGTCCGCTGTTTCATGTGCTGCGGTGACTTGGATCGAGCAGTAAGAGGGCGACCCGACCGTTTGGTCACCGTAAGAACCGGTTTGAAGAGCGTGTGCGTCGACGTGCCGTCGCCCTCCTGGTATTCTGGGGCCAGCAGCAGTAGTGTGGGTGACGACAGGACCGGCGGACTCGAACCGTCGGAATTGAGCGCATGAGTGGCTACCTCGTCGAGCGACTCGATATGCGAGGCCGCGTTGACGAAGACAGCGTCGCAAAGCCGCCGATAGAACTCGAGCTGGAGACGGATACGAGTGGTCTCGTTCGTGACCTCCTCCTCGTCGTTGCCAGCGAGAACTTCCTTCAGAGCATCGAGCTCTTGCGCGTAACGCGGCTTCTTGGACGGCATCTCGAGTAGTTGCGAGGGTGAGTGGCGGAGTTGATTGTGACTCTGTGCAAATTTTCAAACGGCAAATTTGTGGAAATGGCTGCGTTGCTCCATGACGAATGTTGACATGGCAGTTAGTCTCGTCAGTCTAGCGATGGTTGAAGTTGCTGAGAAAAGTCAGTGTGGCGAAAGCGGAGCGACGAGACTAACGGGATTCTACACTAATCAAGAACTGTCAGTAAGACTAGATACGGCTGTCTCTGGAGAGAGTTGCCTAAACAGTCTCTGTCTTGAGAACGGTGCTCTAATGACCAAGTCGAGCTCAGTCTGGAAGTTGCTATAGAGTCCGTGGGGCGCATGTTAGTAGATGGGACCGAACGGTGTGCTACGGGCCTGATAACGGCTATCCCTTGATGCTACTGGACTATACGGATCTATTGGAGGGAGTTGGGATGTGCCTTGGTGGGTGCGTTATTATGGACAATCACGCGACCGCTCTGTTCTGTGGCTGGACGGTTCTCGACCGCTACTAGCATGTTCGTGGATAAGTGGATGGAAACGAGCTTGCTGTGCTTTCATCGTTACCGGCGTTATATCGGGAAGTCATCCGTCCGAAACAAACCTCGGTGTGACCGATACTGGATCATGTTCGTGGCGTTCTGGGTCACGCCCTTAGTCGTACTCGAGGCTCGTGGAGAACGCGAGGAAGGACTTGGTCGCTTATTGCATAAGTGGCTAGAAGCTTATCACGCATTATGGTGTGTGTTCCTCCCTGACCTAGCGGAATATAGCTGGACCTCGGCTACAAAGTACGGGAACGGTATTCGCATGGAATGGTGGCGCTCATCTAGTAGGGCCTGGTGTGCCTGTAAATGGGCCTGGACGCTCTCGTATGTGCTCGTGTTCGTCCATCTCTACTTGGTAATTTGCTCGTATGATTTGGTCGAATGGCTGTGTATGGGATGGCCCTCGGTGTCCGTGCTTTTGGTTTTAGTCAAGTATTGTTTCGCTTCCTCCGAGGAGTTGCTGAACGGTGCTTTTGTCGTCTGCCGTCCCGACCGTTCTGTCGGTCAGTTTCTTAGTAGCATTTGCCGGTATGGCCAGTCATGCTTGGACATGGTTTGATAAGGGTAAAATCGAACTTTCGCCTATGCGCATGATCCAGGAAAGGTATGTCTCTTATCGCAAAGATATCGAAGAGCAAGAACAAGCTGAGCGGTTGAGTGAGGCTTTTTGGCGCCTCGACGGAGGAACGGATGACGTTCCACGCCATCCGGTACCGACTGTGAGTGAAATAAGAGCCGAGCAAAGAAAAATGCGAGCCAAAATGAAAGTCGCCCGTGAAGAAGAGGCTTTACGAGGACGTCAAGTCAAAGTCGGGGAGAGTGTCACGTGTAGAACGGAAGGACACCGTCTCGGGGACCGTTCTGAGCCACCTCACTCGGTCATACTTGTCGCTGACGACATCTGGGAAGATCAGCTAGTGGACGAGGCGCAGGTTGCGACCTTTCGCGGGTCCCAAGCTGGGACCCGGGTTGCGGTGGACTATTGAGTCTAGTTTGGATAACTGACTGTCTGAAGAGTCGACCACTAAGAACTAGCGCGATGACTGTGGGCCCGTAGTGCCACTCGCGAAGGAACCAAGTCGTGATGTCCGGGACGGATGCCAGGGCTCTGGTGCTGCCTGTGCGCCGTGTTGACTTGCTAGATGACTGGAAGGTCTCTAGTGAGGAGGTGCTGTTGGTTTGGAAGGCGCGGCGAAGCGTACGACGTTGAAGCTGGCGACTGGTGCGGTTCGAAGGACGGATGTGTCGGAGAAAGAAACAAGTAAGTTGGAGATCAGTTGCGATTTTGCCTTAAGCTGAACAAGTTGAATCATTTGTATTTGACTTATCGGCTAACCTATTTTGCTTTATCTGACCGTCCTTCCAGACCCTCCTAGACAGTTCCACAAAAGCGGTCGCGACACGTTGCCGATTTAGTGACCACCACAACAATGCACTCGATTTGGTATGCCTACTACATGTACCCTAAACGGAGGGACAACACACAGTGTCTTCTTCCGGAAAGGCGGCCCAGCAACGTCGTCGGCGGCACTATTATCTTCTACTTGACGTTTGCCCGATCCTGGAGGCTGAGGCTGATCTACGCCCTAGCAATGGTGAAAGAATACCAGATAGCGCGTAGCTATCAAGTCTCACGACATCGACGCGCCATAGCCGACAGTTTTCTGGACTCCACAACTGCAGGACTTTTGCCAACACTTGGCTAAATTCCCACCATTATGCCAAACTGGATGGTAATTTGTTAAGCCTCAGCTAAATCCATTCACCGCCGGCCACGCGGATTCTTTGGCTAACGTTCGTGTTAGTACGAACAGCTACTTACGTTTCTAGATGACAACCTCGTTCCTACAAGTTCTAGCGTTGTGCTCAAATTCACCGCAGTTACCACAACGCCTGCGTTTGTCTGTGGAGCTGCTAGGCTCTGCACCTCCACTGGCGATACGTGTCTTTTGATCTCTCCCTATCTTCACCATTCACACGGGCTCAAACACCGTGACGTCCGGGTCATAATGGGTTAGTAGCTTGATGTTTTGGTCATTCTAAACGTCGTGCGTGGCAACGTAGTTTGTCAAAATGTAGCAGTCGTCAAAATAGTCATATACAGTGAGGAACTGCTTGATTTCGGTGAGCACCAAAATAAAGTGGTCCTTACTGACGCATGAAAGGACATTCACATGTCTTCGTCGAGACGTCCACGAGCCTCCGAACAGCTACCGTTGACCTCGTATCATACACGTAACCCTTGGTTGGGCTACTCATCGTCATGCAATGAAAACCAGACCGTATCTGCTCTTTAGCAAATTGTTTTCGGCGTAGTCAATTATCACTTTACCATCATCGATCCACGTAGTCCCTTGCTGCCATCGTTCCAACTTTTTCTCCATAAATGACTCCATGTAGTGCAGGAAAAATCCTGCGGGGTTAAGGTGTCGTGCTGGAATCGCTGAGCCGTTTTCAGACTCAACAAAGTTTGTGGTTTTCCACCCGTAGAGTTTAGCGGTATCCACATGTGGGTACAGCGCCCACCTATCAGGTTCAATGCCACGTACGTAGGCCTCCATATCCTTGTTGTTGATACCGAATGTAGCAAGAGTGTCCTCGAACTCCTCCACCGTTTCGGCTCTCTATATCTCGTACAACCTACACTCTAAATCGGAGGTGAATTTATCTTTAAACTTTCTTTTAATATTGCCAGCAATATGGCGCGTACAAAAGTGTAACTGCAACCCGATCGTAGCCCCCGCGGAAATACCAGTCTTGCCACGATCCATGAATACTGGAGTTCCGGACGATACGATGCCAGCTTGCTTGCAATTGAGCATGAACCAATGGCAGTAAATTGCATCTTCGGAGGGTACACCCTCAACATCTGTTACGGTGCATTTGTCCATGGTTTGGAAGATCCGTTCTTTTCAAAGTGAACAAGCAATACACGTGAATGGATTTAGCCAAGGCTTGACAAATTACCTTCCAGTTTTGACATAATGGTAGGAATTTAGCCAAGTATTGGCAAAAGTCCACAACTGCAAAGTCCATCCGCGTCCAATCGCTTGCGAGCCATTTCACCAGTACATCCGCGTAATCGCCATGCTTACAACAGCCGGAGCCATCTTTGCCAAATGTGACACTTCGATCTCCGCAGTGTTTATTGGCTCGTACACGTCCGAATCAAATCGGCCAGAGCGCGAACGTCCACTACACAGCAACGCCCGCACTCTGCGCAAACGGCGCAATAATGATCGCTAGCAACTCACAATCCATTCGACGCTGTCGAAGGTCCTCAAGGCAACATGTCGACCGCCGCCAGCTTCCAGGTTGAAGACGGCTTCGTGACCACGTCGGCCAACAGCGCCGTGCTCAAGACCACGCTGGCCGTGGACGAGCTGGACGAGAACGCCAGCGACACGTCCACGGCGTCGCTGGTCCCCACGCCGCCGCACAAGCTGCGCACTGGACACTCGGATCTCAGAGGTCGTGTGTTCCCGCGCACAGACTGCTTCTGCTCCGGCGGCGATGCCGTGCTGCACGTCGCCAGTCACATTAGCTCCAACGTGTTCGAGTACCCGCTACTGTCCTCTACCAAAAGCTCGCAGACGCACAAGATCAAGCGCAATACCCGCGCGCGTGTCGTGACGCTCGAGATCCGTCCAGGTGCAGCTGAGGCTGTACGCGGCGCCCTTGCTGTGGGCGCGTCGTCGTCGGCACTGATCCCGTCGCAGACGCTGCCATTGTTCCTACCCAGTCTCTTCCGGCTGGCGCAGAGTGCCGAGACATCGGCACCCGCTGTGTTCCACGTAGCGTGCGAGGTCATCCGCCGTGACATGGCCGTTGCCAGCTCGTACGAGCCGCTGTACGCACTGCAGCACTCGGGTGCGTTGCTGCTGAACTCGGCCTCGCCCCAAGAATGCCACGACCTGGCCGTCGTGGCCCATGTTGCAGCTCAGCGACTTCACAAACTGCTAGTGCACTTCTATGATGGTGCGCGTGTGGCGCGTGAGTTGGCTAAAGTGGAAACCTTGACGGGAGAATCGCTCGAGACTCTGGCATCACTGCGATCGACGGTGTCATCTAGTGATGTGGTGGAACAGGTGCAGAGCGTCATGAATGACCTGTTCCATGTGCTGCAACGTCAGTACCGCGTCTACGAGTACTTTGGCGTTGAAGATGCTGAGTACGTTGTGGTGGTAGTCGGTGAAGCTGCTGCTGCATTGAAACAGGCTGCTGCGTATGAGCAAATGCTGGGCGCCAAGGTTGGTATGGTGCAAGTCCGTCTGCTGCTGCCGTGGTCGCACAAGCTCTTCACTCAGGCACTTCCAGCGACGGTGAAGCGTGTGGTTGCACTGGAGAATGTGGCGCCCAGCGCGTTGACGTTCCAACGCGGCCTTTTGACGCAAAACCTGCAAGTATTCTTCCAGTCTTCGTACTGGAAGCCGGCAGTGGAAACTGCCCCGGTGGTGGTGACTGGCGTGTATGGTGGCGTGTTCCGCAACTCCACCTTCTCAGTCGGGATGGGGCGTGCGGTGCTGCGCCACTTGGCTACGGCTTCGTCTCGCCGCGCGTTCATCGTTACCAAGAGCGAGGAGTTGTATGATGCTGCTCTCGTGAATGCTACCTCTGAGAGTAGCCAAGCTACTAAATTCGACGTGGTGTTTGGTGAGTCGCTGGAGCTCGAGGGATCGGCGGCATTTACGAAACAGTTCTTGTTCTACAGCTTCGATGACGTAGAGGCTGACGCTGCGCGACCTGGTACCGAGACTACCTCGTTGTTTGACTCGACACTTGACCTGTTGAACAAAAACCCTGCTACGCGTGTAAATGCTGTGATGACCCATAGTGCTGGTGAGGAGGCTGCTCAGCGTCCTGTGTCCACGTTGGAGGTTCGTGTGGCCCTGGATGGTGGCAACGGACCTGCAACATTGGAGCCTGTTAAGCAAGCCGATGTGGTGGTGGTGACACGTTCGGAGCTGCTGACGCACTACGATGTGGCCCGTAGTGTGAAGCAGGGTGGCAAGTTACTGGTACTGACTGGCTGGAAGACAGCGGACGATGTGGACGAGCGCGCAGCGTTCAAGCAACAGGTGGCATCTCGCGACATTCAGCTCTTGGTGGTCGATACCAACGAGTTGGCCACGCGTGTGGAAGATGACGCCGTTGCTGCTGTGGGTCTTCAGACTGCCTTCTTCAAGGCATCGGGTCTGTACGACGAAAACGTGATACTGGCTCTGCTGGAAGGTCAGTTCTCCGAGGAGAAGCACGCGATGCTGCGTTCGTTCGTATCTGCTGTGTGGGGCGACGTGCTGACGCTCACATATCCGTTGAATGAATGGCTCAGTGCTACTGATGTCGACGAAGAGTCTGCTGCTAAGCAGTTGACGTTGTTCTCGAACGTGGCTACGAGCCAGGTTCCGTTCGCAGACAACGCCGATTCGGCCACGGTTGCCTCGAAGAACGGTGGCAAGCGCCGTTCGTATGCAGAGGTGTCACGCGATACCAAGGCAGCATGGCAGTTGATGTTCCCGGATGCGTACGAGGCTCACCACGGCGTACGCGACCACGTGACGGACCTGGTGACCGTGACGAAATGGGAGCGCCTGACACCAGAGGACTACTCGCGCAACGTGTTCCACATTGAGATGGATACGACTAACACGATGATCAAGTACCGCATTGGTGAGGCTCTCGCCGTGTTCGCACACAATGAAGAGAAGGATGTGGTGAAATTCTTGCAGACGTACAACGTGGACCCTGAGGCGCTAGTGGCTCTCCCTGTGGCTCACAAGAAGAAGAAGAAGAAGGGCGAACCCGTTACAGGCCCGAGTGAGGAAACGTTGACATACTTCCAACTCTTCTCGCACGTGCTGGATATCTTTGGTCGTCCGTCGAAGAAGTTCTACCAGGCTCTACTAGAGCGCGCCACGGATGAGAAGGAGAAGACAACACTGACGGTTCTGCTGGACGCTGATGGTAAGGACGAATACAAGCGTCGCGTGGACGAGACGGTGACGTTCGCGGAGCTGCTGGAGGAGTTCCCGTCGGCTCGCCCGACGCTGGTTGACTTGCTGGCGTTGGTACCGCGCATCAAACCGCGCCACTACTCCATTGCGTCGAGCATGAAGATGAACCCGACTAGCGTGCACTTACTGATCGTGGTGCACGACTGGACTACCCCGAGTGGCAAGTATTGCGTCGGTCAGGCGACTCGTTTTCTGTCGGGTGTCACGGTTGGTCAGAAATTATCGGTGTCGGTGTGTTCATCGGTGATGAAGCTGCCGACGAACCCGGAGGACCCAATCGTGATGGCGGGTCTGGGGACTGGTATGGCCCCGTTCCGTGCTTTCATCCAGGAGCGCGCCTTCTTGCGTTCGCAGGGCGTGAAGGTGGGTCCGGTGGCACTGTACTTCGGTAGTCGCCATAAGTCTAAGGAGCACCTGTACGGCAACGAGTTGGACGAGTATGAGGCGGATGGTCTGGTAACGTATCTGCGCTGTGCATTTTCGCGTGACCAGGAGCACAAGGTCTACATTCAAGACAAGATCGCCGAGGACAAGGAGATTTTGGCGGATTTATTGTTGAGGCAGAATGGTCACTTTTACTTATGCGGCCCGACATGGCCAGTGGCGGACGTGCGTGAGGCATTGGTGGCCTCGTTCACGCAGGTGGGTGGTCTAGACCGTCGTCAAGCGAATGCGACGATCGAGCGCATGCGTGAGGAGGGTCGATACGTATTGGAGGTATACTAAGCGCCTCCCGATAATGACGAAAAGGATGGAATGAACAATCGGGTTAACTCATGGCTTTAACTACTACAGTAGTATATAACTTTGAGAACTTTGCTGACGTAGCATACACATACGGTAAGCTGATCTACTTCTAAGTACTATTACGTACTACTACGTATTGTACTACGAAGTACTACTGTGTAATACATGGTTGCAATCTACTGTTTTCGTATTTTCGAGCGGTGAAGTGATCGATCTGTGCCATGATTTTCTATCACTAATGCGTAGTCTGGGTGCTTAATCTGTGCTGCAGCATCATGAAGAAGCTACAACAGAATAGTTAGATTCACTAACGAAACTACCACTGGTGCGCTTTCCTACCTTCGGAAGTCGTTCCAGTAATTCTTGTCGGAAAGTATTATATGTGCGCTCCTGTCGAATTAGATGTCGATACCGTTCGAAGCTACATACACCTTTTTCACGTCCCAGTAACTCGCCGTATTCGTATATATCACGGGATTGATCTTCTTGTTGGTCTGTCGAAAGATTTTCAAACAACTCACACGCGCGATTCCAAGATACTTGATGAGTACCACAAGTTGAACCTTCCCTGTTTTCGACATCATCATCACTCTCGCTATCAGAAAGACTTAGGACATCTTCGGCATTCCTTGCTAGAGAAGGCATCGTTGCGGTGGAGACGCTCCACACATCTTTAAAGAGCGATCGATCATTCTCACTTGCTGCAAATGCTGGCGCAGATGAAAATATCGGCTCCACTGGCTTTCTGTATGCTGAACAGGAAAATACGTCCGACAAAAAGAGGCTTGCTCCATCATGCGCCCCCATGACTGATTGAAGGCCGAGTTGTGAGTCTTGCCAAGCTGAAAAGTGCGTTGGAGGTGTACGAAATACGCGTCGCGGTCGTAACGCGTAACTGGGTTCAGTCTCGCGGGGTCCTTGTATGTCCAAAAGTGGTCGAACACTAGCCTGTGGACACAAGAATATGTCCAACGGCATCATTTCTATCAATGATGGTGCGTTAACAGCTCGCGATTGTGTAGAACAATGGGCACGATGCAATAGTAGTGATGAGACTACACCACACTCGTCATCTGCACCTTGACGTAGCGCACGACCTTGTTCCAGAGGTACGTGTGTCGGAAATGCTGGCAGTGCCAGATGCTCGTGACCTATTAAAAGTGCTTCATCGCGAGGCTTTAGCTCCATGAAAGTGAACGAGTTAAACTTGAGCTCCCAATCTGCCGACATTTCGATAGCTGCGCGGCGCTTTTGTGTTGTGCTTTCTTCTACCAGAGGAAAGCTTGACAGGAAGTACTGACACTCAACGTCATTACTCGTTAACAGTTCCGAATTTTCTTCCTCAGCGCTATATACCTCGTGTATTGAAGCATCCGGGTTTACAGACTCATTGACATAGATACCATCGCCATCACCAACCTGGATACTTGATTGCCAGTCCAACGCAACTTTTTCTCTCACTTGAGCTCGAGTCTTGGTCCCACCTATCCATAGATGGATGCGATCGAGCCGCCTTTGGGCTCGAAGGCGAAGGATGCATGTGGACACGGCACGAATTAGACGACGGAGGACTCGTTGACGCCGTTCCCATAAATCATTCTTGTATGGTTTATAGTCCGGCGTGTAAGCTGGCACAAAATGTGCGGGGAGCACTGATGTTTTAAGCTCACCGAACAGAAGACGCTGATTCACACCATTGTGTTCTTGATGGTAATCAGAAACGAGTGGTGATTCGTAGTGAACATTGATGAACAATGTGCGAAGTTGCTTTCGCTGTTGATATGTCAATGCCTTCATGTTCAACTCGCGGAGTTTGGTGATATGAGCAATTTGCTCCTGCGACAGCAATCGCTGACCAAGATGCACCGTATGACTCTGGAACTCGAGCGCTTTCTCGGATTCTGTGACCTCCCTTAATTCTTGCTGAAAGAACATGTCCTTAACCTGCTTGCTGACGCACACTCTCTCCAAAAATCCCTCCTCTTCTTGCACAAGAGATTGAAAGCCTAACGTTGAAACATCTTCGTCTTCATCACCTACAACGTTTCCCGTACTCAGTTTAGCTTGCTCCTCTCGTTGCTGCTGATGTAATGCACGATTTGCTTCGATGGCCTTCTTCAAGTCTTTTGGCTTAAGCTTACCCTGCTGTTGGTTCAGCACAAAACTCACACTTGTGACAGAGTCTAAATTGCGAGGAATCTCAATGCCTTCTACTTTTTCCACCTCCATTTCCTCATCCTCGGTGTCACCAAATTGAGGCTCTCCCTGAGCGTATTTCTTACTTCGTGATTTAGTGTCTTTTCGAGGCGTATTGGACTTGCTGATTTTCTCTTGAGCCTCAAATCTATTTCGTGGTTTTTCTTCGAATGAAAGAGACACCAACGAATTCGATTTCTGCTGTGTAACCTCTACAGCCAAAACATCGCCGGCTGTGTTAGAGGATGATCCCGCGAGGGTACACACGCGAGGAACGAAATTCAATTGAGAAACGTGCAATTCTAGCTCTGCACTCGCCGTTGCATACACCACCGGTCGAAACTCCAGTTCGATTCGAGCGTCACCTCTTGGTGGTATTGTACCAGTAAGTGGAAACACTGTAAACGCTGGATGGGATTTCGTGACCCGTAACTCGTATTCGAACTCCACCGGGACAGAACACTTTAAGTTCACACACTTTCGGGCACAAGTGTTCCGCGGCACGACACCAAAGTCCATCCGGGTAGGGAAAGCTACTTCGTTTACCATTGGGTATGCATGCAATGGAATGAGTGTGGCGCCACTCCGAGCGACATGAGCGCTTGATCCGTAGGCTACTTCCTCGCACTGTACTTGGATGCAGTCATAGTAGTACTGGAAATCCGCTGGTGGAGTGAACGATACGATAATTTCTTCGCAGAGTCCCGGTGACACGAACGATGGCCGATCTGAAGAGGCGAATGTCGTTCGAAATCCTTTCTTTCCCGTTGGAAACGTGTACCGTAGTCTCACTGCTTTGGCACTGTTGTTGTGCACGCGAACACGTTGCTGGACTGACCGGTCGAGCTCAAAGCCGCCAAAGTGGACACTCGCAGGCTGCGCGTACAGCAACTCGTTCGTTGTGGTGGTCATTGGTCTCCGAACACGCGGTGATGTCGCTGGTGAGCCCGACCAAGCGGACGGAGTCGATGGCGGACGCAGCGGGGACGAAGGAGACACCACAGCACTGGAAGATCGCCCGGACTTCATCTCCGCAGCTTTGGGATTGCGTCTCTTGAAGATCGCGAGCGCCCTAGTACTGAAGTAGGCCCCTCCCTACCCACACGACCCGACTATTTTTACCGATCTTGTCAAAGGCAACCCCTGTGTATTAGCCTATTTCTATGATACAACATAGGTTCCTATGTCGCTGCATATCATATTATATAGGATGAGCCGTTTGAGGTCGGATTCGATCTGAGCGATTAATCAACCGCTCAATCCAATTTCGAGTAGAACTCACAATATTATACCGCCGCCTTAATCTCCCAGCTCACAGCAAGCTGGTGATGTGGTGGATCATCGTTGGGTCGAGGCGCAGCACGCCAGTGAGCTAAAGTCATGTCGCCTGGTTTTCAGCAACAGGCGAATTAAAATCCAAGTGAATCCGCTTTCGGTAGGTACAACTATGCAAACGCGGAAACTTAATGAAATTTCAAACCTAATGAACTCGTAGATCAAATATGTTGCAGTTTGTACAGAATTCCCCTTCGAATTTTGATTATCTCTATTTATACATATGCATGTAAGCGTCTTTACGTAATCGAGTCGGACGGCATTCTCCGTTCACCATTAACGCGCTGTCGTGGTGTGTTCTTCTCGTGGTCCGCCCCGCCAGTTCTCTCACTGTGCGAACATCTACAGCAACGCCATGATGTCCACGACGGCATCCGACCGCTTCGGGGCCGTGGAACTGACCCCGCGGCACGACCAGCCGCTGTTAGTGCCTGGCTCGGCCGCACTGGACGCCATGGCGGCGCCTTGCGTGGTGTCCCTGCGCGTCGTGTCCGCGTTGGAGCTGCGGCCCATGCACAAAGGCATCACCAGCAACCCTATGGTGGAGGTCTCGCTCGTGCACGACGATGGGTCGCACCAGTTCCAGCGCAGTGTCGGATGGGACATGGGCAACGACCTCAAGGCGCCACCCGGAATGCAGCCGCGAAGCCACAGGAACAGCACGGCATCACTGCCTGCAGGAGGCCACGAGCATGGATTGACCACGAAACCCTTCAAGTCTAGAGTGATCAAGAGCTCGCTCAACCCCATGTGGAAGTTCGACGTGGACTTTGGGGATGTGGACACCGACAGAGTCGTGGGCGTGTCGTTCACTGTGCGTCACGTTGAGAAGTTCGGTATGGTCAAGAAGGACATGGGGCAGTTGATGCTGTCGCTGCGGGATGTTATGGAACTCAAGATGGTAAGTGAGTGGCTAGACCTGCTTCGAAGGTGACCATGCGACTGATACTGTTGCTTTGTGATTGTGTACAGCAACCGCCGCATGAGCAAGAGTTCCACCTGATGCCGACGGATGATATGACACGGCGAGAAGCTTTGGAAGGTGTAGGAAATCGAAAGCCTGGTAAGCTCTTGGTGCGCTTCAATGGATACGGTGTCCCCTCTAGTTACACTGTTATGACGGACGGCCGCGTGTCCAACATGGTAAACACGCTCGTGGCTCACGAGGATGAGTTCGGACGCAGCTCCAAGTCTTTGGTAGTTCATGATATCCGTGCTGAAGTGCGCAAATTGCAGAGTTTTCATCAGACGAAACCCAGACCAGGAGAAACGTGGTTCGCCGTGAACGCGGAGTGGATCCGCAATTGGCTGTTGTTTGTATCTAAGTACAAGGGAGAAGAGATTCACAGTCCTGGTACAGTCGACAACATGCCACTAATTTCAGATGACCTCATGAACGGCACATTCCAGATCAAGACTGGTCTAGTGATCAAGAAGGATTTCCGGATGATCAACAAAAAGAGCTGGGACTACTACCAGAACGTCTACGGTGGGGGTCCCGCGATTGAGGTGCAGATTCCTTTTAACTGCTCCGAGCCGGCGCAGTGGCTAGCAACTCTCCAGCTGGGCGAAGCTGGCCGTGTTAATTCCAATTACGTCGACTCGGACTGAGGCGTGTGTTGCAACATCTTCCATCTTCCTCTTCAATCTCCCTGTGAATTCCTGCCGTGTCCAGAGTAGTGTCTGCCATGTACTACAGCAACTCGCTTTTATTTAATCACATGACACCACAAACGACAACTACAAACAGTTGACTACACATTCAGTCTTCCCGATCTAAACGAGGATTGGGATATGTTCTTCAGGTTCCTTGGCCTTGCTTGGACTGTTGGCATCCGGAGTATCTTCAGGTTCCTTTTTCTTGCTTTCTTGCTTTTCAATTTCGCTAGGCGTTGCGTTTTCGGCGTCATTAGCCTGAGCCGGGGGCACTAGTCGTAGGTGGAGCTCCACAGCTCGCGACGGGCGCCGTTTCACCAGCTCTTTCTCGATTTCGCCGTCCACATCGAGCTCCAGGTCGCTCAAATCGGTCTCGCTCGGCGACGTTTTGTTGCTTTCCGAAGAACCAGTTCGTCCAGCTGGCAAAAAACTCCGGCGCGTGCCGGAATTGGTGGACGAGCGTTTCTTTTTGCCAAACAGTTCAAGGCGTAGTCTAGCCAATGGACCCGTCGGCCTGGGTGTCAGCTCCACTTCCGGCAAGTATGACGGCATGCCCTCCCCCACACGAACAGCGTTGCATCGCAGGAAAAAGTTGCGCCAGAAGACTTGCTCAGAGACCACAGCTACAGGCACAGATTCGACGAGTGTCTCTCGCTTCTCGCGCAAGTTGGGGTTGCTCAGCAACAACTCCCTTGCCACGTCCTTGAGTGTGGCATAATCGAACACGTACTCCTCCTCTCCTTCTGCAGGTTCCACAAACGTCCGTCGGTAAATTGCGAGTTCTAGAATTTTCTCCTTCACGGTGAGATTCGCTTTCGTCTTGCCTTCCTCAGTGCGAGTCTCCCACGGGAACAGTGGTAGTAATTCCTTCTCCTGTTCTTGTTCTTTCTCGTCCTTCTCCTGCGGTTTCACTGGGTTCGTCTCGGTTTCCGGTACCTCAGCCTCGGGCTCCTCCAACTCTTCATGTTGCGACATGGGTGAGTCCTCGTCCTCCGCTTTTGAGGTGGGGATGGTCTTTCGCGGCTGCGGTTTGCGGCTGCGAGTGGTGTTGCGCGACAAGATGGTAGCGATGCCATGCGCTTTGTTGGCCACTGTCCCAACCATCATCTGCAGATCTGGCAACGGAAGACACACAAGTACAAAACACGTCAGTCGCGCGATGTGGCAGTGGCGGGAGGATGTGTTTGGATACGGCAGCAGGGGGACGTACTGGCAGCACTGTGCCGCATACCGATCTCGCTGGCCCGCATGGCCGACATGCCGATCTCGCTCATACGCGCTGCCATCGTCTTGGGCTGAGGGTGCTTGGCTGCTGGATGAAGACTGGAGACGCTGCTCTTCGAGCAGACGCTGCGTAGTTACGAACGCGACAGATGGGATTAGCGACGCTGTGCCAGCCTGGGGTGCGGGTTCACTTACAACCAGACAGGATGCCACCTCTACAGAAGAATACTGCATCCGCTCTGAAATTGAAACGTTGAGAAATCAGAGCGGAGTTGAAGTTGAGTACGAGTTTTATTGTCGCTTACATAAATCAAGTCAAAAGTGTACCTATCGAAAAGCGTTCGACCATGGAACCTCGCTGGCCCCACCGTCTCCTCGTTTAACAGTTTTCTCCGTCAGAATCAAGATGGCTTGGTTCATGCAGCTTGCTGTTGCTTCGGCAGCGCTCGTGTCCGCAGTGATCGCTCTAGGAACGAGTACGTGCCGTCGATCACCTCCGTTCGCAAGAGTTAAACTGACTTCTCGCTGCTGCAGGCTATGACCACGACGGCAAAACAACGTATTGCTGGCATATCGATGAACCCGCCTCCAACGCCAAGTTGAGCGAACTGGACCGCACCCAGGAATACTCGGGGACCAATGGGTGCCCCATCGCCATGACCATCTCGCTGGATGCGACGACCGTCGAGGTGAACACGCCAGTCAACGTGACGTGGACTGTCAGCGCTGACTTCCGCGGCTCGAACCTTGTGAACATGACGGAACTAGCATACGGGCAAGACAACAGTGGCCACACAGCGCAGATCGTGCACTCGAATGTACATTCATGCGTGTATCAGTCTGGCTGCGACCCGTTCTACGATGGCCAGCAGCTCGAGGACAAGACGTCCAACCAGATCGCCAACCTCACTGACAACGCTGCCGCCTTCAAAGATGCTGTGCAATTCAGCGCTGATGGGCTGTACTCTGTTCTCGCACACATTATCATGCCCGACACCAACTCGTCGAGACAGTTCGCATACGCCGTGTACGTCGAGCTCACAGTGACAGAGGCGAAACAAACAGACACAACGGAAGCTCCAGTGGTGACCACAACCAATAACAGCGGAGGAATCTCTCAGGCCGCTATCATTGGAATCATTGTGGGTGGTGTGGTGGTCGTCGTGGCGCTGCTGGTAGTTGCATTCGTGGTGTGGCGTCGACAGGATAACAACACTGTTGACATGTCCAACTACAGTTATCCACCCCCACCACCGTACGATGCAGCATCGGAACTATACTCGGAGGGTCCGAAGGGTAACGCGGGTGGGTCGGACGCAGGTACCGCACGAGCAACGGAGTCGTGGAGTATCCCAGCCAACAGTCTCCCAGCGAGAAGTCTGGATGGAACAAATGGTTCGAATGCGTCCCGTTCTTCTCACCCAACGTCACAGGACCGTGATGGATACACGTCATACAGTGCAGGCTACATGTACCGACCAGTTGATACTGAAGCCCAGCGGAAGCGGCGGGTGGATAGCGATGTTGAATTGTAGGGCGTCCGTACCATTTTTTCGTTCCAAAGCAAACCAATAATGAAAGTTGATATGGATGAATATCATTAATCCTCCGACAATACTTAAACTGACTATGTAGGCTATTGACCAATCAGAGCAATGAATTAGGTTTTTATCGAATCCTGGTGAACTACGGGATCTATTTTGACCAATAGGATTGAAGAGGGGCTGTACAACCACAGCTCCGACATATCGGGTCGGAGGGACCAACCGTGTTATTGATATAGTAATTGTGATGACGTAGGGTTCGTCACCGGGTTGCTCTCTAAGGGGATGTTTCATTCGGGGGTAAGTTAACTGGGGTAACTTTTATTCGCAAAACTTATTTTTTTCTGGATGCATACATTATGAAAGGAAATAAATTACAAGCAGAGGAAAACGTGCACCACTTAAAAAGTTCGATCGCAATACCACAAGTCCCAGCCAAGAGAAGCGTGTGTAAATCCAAGCCCTGCGTCTGTAGCCCCGGCACTGTCAAGTGCAGCGCGTAGCCGCCTAGTACCGCACGAGCAGTGTCTGTACCCGCGTGAATAGCGCCTGGACGTTCGAGTACCTCGTCAGCAGTCCAGTTTAGGGATCGTTTGGTAGGTGATGCCCGGTCACTACGTGTTGGAGTAACGCTACGCGGCGTTCATGTTGTCACGAATTTCATCTATCTTGAACGCCGTCCGAAGATTCACCGATAGTGAGAGCGCGAGCGCAGAGAACGCCTTGTTCTTTCGCGCCTCGTACCACTCCTTGCACTTGGCCCTACGCAGCCATTTCTGTTCGTCGTAGCGCTTAGGGCCGTAGGTAATGTCGCCAAGCATGCGCGAGTCGAAGTGCAGCGGCACTTCGCTGCGCCACGCCTTATAATCTCCCATGGTATGAAGTTTTGGCAGCTTCACTTGAGTGTTGATGATTGATGTAGGCGATTAACTCCTCATTGTCGTATCTCTCTGCCATGTCGCCCGAAGGGTGGCGCCGTGGCGGATTTGCGTTCCTGCTGCCGTTGGCTCCTTGGTTTGGGGTCAGCGGCGGATTTGCAACTGGCGGCTGAGAGCCGTTGCTGTTCGTCAGGAAAGTTTCTAGAATAGATTGGATGAGGGGTCGCCCACCCGGAATTCCAGCCAATGAGCGAATGAGGTTTTCCGCCTCTTCACTTGATAGTGTGACACGCGAGTCGTCAGCTTAGTCAATTCCTCCCAATGGGAATTGAGCTTGGTCTTGATTCGTCAAAT
>NBNE01000599.1:0-19753 GCA_002215365.1 Phytophthora megakarya
CTGGAAGAGGAACATGTTGTAAGAATAAAAAAACAGGTAAAAAACACCTTGGGCGCAGGGGGGTTAAACCTATTTGTGGAGGTTTTGGATGATACCCAATGTCCAATGAACGGGGTATCCCTGTGAACAAACGTACCCCGTTCTAGTCGGTATAAACACAAATCAAAACTGCTAACTACCTTGCAATTAGTTCCCCGGGGCTCCCAGGTCGGGATTTCGTTGGAACCGAGGTTGTGAGCACGTTTCGGCGAGCATGACGCAGTTTAATTGGATATTAATCGAGAGCATCCCTACCAGGGTTGAGTAAAACTAAAGCAAATTGAAATTGGACCAAACGTATAAAATCGTGGAGACTGGAGGACCCTTGAATCGTAGAAATTCGTGTTGCACAACAAATCTGTCTCAGCCCAGAAAATAGTGGTAGTCAGAGTTGGATACAAGAGGTCTTTCCAAGAGGTTAAAAGACATCCCACACCCTCTCCTTGGCCAAAATTATCTTGCAATCCAAGAGATCTCACCCGAGATTTTATCTTCCAAGAGCTATCTTAGATTGCAGACAGAAGATCGCAAAAACCAGTGGAGAACACAGAAGACACCTGTCCAGCAAACGTCCCCCACTAGCAATGCTGGTAAGGGCAGGAAGACGATGAAGACGGCGGCTCAGCCGTCAGAGCATAAGGGACATGGTGGTCAGCCGTCGGAGACTTGCTGCGAGGTAACGCGA
This sequence comes from Phytophthora megakarya, assembly GCA_002215365.1. Lineage (NCBI taxonomy): Eukaryota > Oomycota > Peronosporomycetes > Peronosporales > Peronosporaceae > Phytophthora > Phytophthora megakarya. Next base: position 725 of record NBNE01000599.1, read on the forward strand.
TCGAGGAAGAAGACCCCCTTTTTGGGGCTCTGATGGTGTTTAGAGGGGAAGTCCTCCTTGCGAGTGGTGCTTGAATGGATGACAAACTGCGCCAACTATGATAAGTGGCGCGGTAGTGATCGTACGAGCGGCAAAACGAAGGAGGCACTGCTAACAGAATCGTAGGTCGGCTAGTTGCGGTTGGTATAAAGCATCGAGACAGTGCTGGAGTCTGAGAGAAGATCAACACCCTAGAGAAGCAGTTCCGAGAGGCAGAGGATTTTCGACTGGGTATTGGTGCTGGTATCACGGACGAGAAGGACCTGCGTTCTGCGCTGTTGAAGCGCAGCCCCCACTACTAGCAATTACTCTGGTGTGTGCCCTCCAACAGAGAGAAAGTCAGCACAGCGACCCTGGCCGTCCAGCGATCCGGGTATCTTAAGAAGAGCGATCACATGGATCTCAACGATTGCTTTTTGTAGCTTACCATCCACGTGTGGAGCTCCGGAGAATTGGCAATCGCTCGGCACACAGCTTGAAAAAAACGTCTAGGCATGCGAAAGTGGAGGCTAAAGTCGTCGTCGGGCATCCGAGTAAGATAGTAGTTTATCCGTGAAGGTGAGTCATCTACGCGTTGACGGTGCGTTATGTAGCGTCGAGAGTCCAACACAAGATACAGCGACAAATAGCTTATGTCCACGTCCTCATCGCTCGACTCATCATCACTTGACGCGTCGCTGTCTGCACAGTGACGGAGTTGATTTTCCCACGCAAGGAGCAGTCGTGACAAGAGCACCTTCTTCCTGCTGAGCGTCGGCATCTTTGGATCTTGATATACAGTCGCGAGTTCAAGGCTCCAAGCCATTGCAGAGGTAGTAAAAGTACGTTAGCGTTGATTGGTAGATAGTCCGTGATCTCAGCTCTTTGAAAGAGCTCTTGTATCCAACTCTAACTACCCCTAATATGGGTAAATGGAACACAATAGAGCGCATAAGCTGTTTGGAGCGAAACCTAATTCTGATAAAAACAAAGGATTTCGGAAGAAGTTTTACGCTTTTCGTTTCGTTTCGTTGCCTGGTGACGAGAAGTTGCGTCGGTGCTTGAGGGAACAAAACGGAATCAGAGAGACAGTTAGTTCCCAAACAACACCCCACCACTACAATGGACTCTGACAGCGACGTCGACGAGGACGACCCCTTATGCGGCCGCATAGCATGCGAGTTGCTGGAGGCGTCGCGTCTTAAACGACGTCATTGGGACGGGGAGGGAACGCCAAGACTGCGCATCCAAGGGTGTTCACTGCTGTATGACGCGTCACCTCAGTTCTCTACTCCGCGTGTCCGATTTGACATCGACGACATCACCGGCATCACCGACGCCACCTGCCTGCTGTTTACCGCTTTACACATACTCAGCTACGCAGGCTACTGGGTTGCTTTGAAATCCCCGATGTGGTTCGCACAGGATCATACTCACGTGCCTGTTGCATTGGTCTGGAGAGGTTGTGCATTTACCCTCACCGCCCTTGTACCCAATCAGTGGGTAGAACTCTCACAGATCTGCAGGCCGTGACCTAGTGCCAAAAGTAGTTTTTTTCTTTGTTGTAGGAAGTAGCAATGAGAGATGCAACAATTTGTTGGAGGGGAACTTAGATGTAGCTAGCTCAAGACAACAAGAATTTGCTCAAGCCATTTACGATCAAGGCGGAGATCTGGACTGTCTCTGAAATTTTGTAGACGGGACCAGGAGAGAGGATCCGCAGTCCGGCTGGAGCATACGCACAACGCAATGTGTATAATGGACACAAGCGGAAGCGTGTATTAAAGTTACAGACTATCGTGACTCCAGATGACATGATGTTTCATCTGTTTGGTGCGTAGGCGGTTGGCATCATGCTATTGCGGAAGTCAAGGATAGAAAGACGCATTCAATGTGATGCCCGATTTCGCGAGTATTTCATATCTGGCGACCGAACTCATGGACGACGTCTTCCTGTCGCCATATAAAGGAGCAATTTGAACAGCAGCTCAATCGGCAATCACCACCACCATGTCGGAGGTGAAAACGAGTGTGAAGTGGAGCTATGGACATGTGGTCAACTACCGTGTTGGAGTTGACTTTAAATGCAAAATATATCTAGTTGGTGTACCGGTTGCGACGCTGTACAAGATAGTCGTAGTGCTGACGAATTGCATCACAGTAGTTCGAGGGGCAACAATACCAGTAGAGTTTTCGTGGTGGAACCGCCTTCGCTGCAGGGATATTTTTCTATTTAATAGAGCAAATAAAATTGCAGGTCAATCACTTGTCGAATTTTTTGCTCACTCTCCCTGCTTACTAATAGCAACAGCTAAAAGTGTCAAAATTGATTCTGTCTGTGTGGCGTGGTGCTGCATTTGTTCGCGTAGTAGAGCATGTACTCAGCGTCGTTGCTCAAGATCGTTGCGGCGAAGCTGCAGCTCTTCTGGCTGAAATTCCTACTTTACTCTTCGATTTTTCTGCGCTCTATTTCTTCTTCTTGTTCGCTTTCGAGCAGCGTTGAGAGGCACCGGTGCTTTGATATTGCAGACGCTTTTGTCTTACATTCATAAAGTCTTTTTGAAACTCTGAAGCGCAAATACACACACAAAACCGATACCGCTAGGCAAAAGCAGAGATGCCTAAGCGCACAGTCCATACCTTTCCCCTGCTGCCCGCACAAATTTCTGACTTGCAGTTTCCAGCCCTTGCGTCTTTGAGATGGCGCCATTTCCGAAGTTCCGCGCTGGCTCACGCAGCATCCTTTATCGTCTATAGCTGCCAGAGAACATCTTCATCATCTGTGTGTACTTCGTTGCTACCGCTTGAACCCTCATTTTATTTCTTGCGCACTACGTATTTGCGGAGAAGTAGGCTCATGCGATCATGACACAAGTGGAATTAAAAGCGTCGACAAGTTCTGGTTCAAACGACTTGCTATCTCTTTCCAGCCCACGTAACTTCATCGGGATAATCTAAAAACGAGGTATTGCTAGCACTTGGCCAGCAGAATCTTTTCAATTGACCCGACAAAGCGGGCTCATGTCTCGGGAGCGGCGGGGTCCTCGCACTTCTCGTCTACGTCATCTGAAACACGCACTAGAACGGCCAGTTCTTCCTCCGCGTACAGCAACGACGGGCTGCCCTCACCTAGCTGGAGAGATGCCGAGGCATCGTCGCTGAACTGTTCTCCAAGGAGGAGTCGCTCTCGACGCTGTCAACGGGAGAAAGAAAAATGATTGGATCTGGCTTCGATTCGTTTCATTGCCCAATTTAAGTGACATTTTGTGCAGCTCAACGAAGTTCAGATAGAACGACTCTGCTTTTGTTCGCAAAATTTGTTTTCGGGCTGTAGCTAAAAGGCTTCAATACCGTAGCAACACAAAACGACAATCGGACTCTTTGCAAACCGGTAATGTTTTGTTAATATACAGGTACTTGACCAGGATATGTTAGGCAGAACCAACCAGCATTCACAGAAGCTGCATGCTTCAAATTAAAACCGCAGTGGACTCCGTCGCAGGAAATAGCTATCACCAATGACAGTTCGATGCTGACCCGTTGCTGGATGAGACGAAGTCCTTCGAAATCCCAAAGAACAGTACTATGACGTGCAGCTTGTACTCAAGCAATAAGTCGCAAAAATGTGCTACACACTGAGGGAGTGCAATTCAGAAGTGTGTGCGGCTTGGAGTGAGATTGCGTACGGCTGGCATGGCACGATGTTATCATGCCTTCTTCGCGAGGAAGTACCTATCTGATGATGTTGAATGGCCCTTCTATTTGATGTTTATATGATTTCTATACAAGGAGGAAGTGTTTTTCTACGCGGTGGGGGAGCACATTTGGGTGACCTCATCCTCAAAGAAGAAGTTGACGCTGGCGCAGAAGGCATTCTGCCGCGACTTGGCCGAGCATCACCTTCGGCCGATGCAAACCCGCCATGCAATATTCAGAACGTTTGACACGCAGCTAGATGACCTCCAAGCACTCAACATTGTACGAAAGTTTGTAGACCACTCTTCCCGAGCATATGTATCCAATAATGACCACGCTCATGATGTGAGGTATTATATACATGCGGGCGCATTTACTGATGCAGAGACAACGATACATCCGTTCACATTTGCCTGGGATTTACATTGCGTTGAAAAGCCAGTGGTAAAATGGCTCCGTGCTTGCCCATCTATTGTACAGACATCAAAAGCCTTCATAAGGAGGTTGCTACTCCCACCAGATGGTTTTGTCCTACATATGGACGCTAGTTATAAAATGAAATACAGCGAGTACCCGATACTGGTAGTTAGTGTGATGGATCGATCATGTGGATATCATGTCGTGGCGCTATTCATTATTTTCAAAGAGACGCAGTACGTCGTCCAGCCTACGTTGATGACACTACGTAGATTGTTCGTGTGGGTCACCGGTAGAGACGTAAATATCCAATTTGCCATGCCAGACGTCGATCAGGCCCAGCCCAACGACTTGAACGCAGAGCTTGGCGATTTCAGTGGATTCACAACACTCATGTTTTTTCATGTTATAGAATATATCTTTTCTAGAATAGATATTTTTATAACATGAAAAACACATGATCGTTGTGAATCACAACACTGAAATCGCCATGCTGCGATTCGAGGGTTCTCCTCATATGTAGCGGCATCAATCGTACACGACATGTACGCTTGACACTTTGACCGTAGCAAAGCGCTTTTGTCTGGATGCAGGACCGCTTTTTCGCACAATGGACGCACCGTTTCTGATTGGCTGCATTTGACCAGTATATGTGGTCGCAGTGGCGCGTTGGCAGGTTCAGCCTGCGGTAGCTCTTCACGACGCCAAGTGGCTACGCGTCAACTAACAACACGACCAAGACATTCAACGCCCTCCTCAAGCGAGACTGCACACCGAAACGCCACCTCAAAATGGGTAGTATCCTACAAGAACGGCGCAACCCTTGCGAAGATCAGTCATCTGTCGCCCGACCGTTCTGATTTAGCGTTGTACCGGCGGTAACTCTCGCAAGTCGCGTATCGGACTTTAGAAGTAATGGATGAAGTTCAAGACGTGGGTCCCAGTGTTGGCCGCTTTAAGGTGTTTTCGTGACAGGGAAAAACGCATCACCGTTGCTCCTAACAAGCGGTTTGAGGACGGCATTGCTGGTTTTACTCCGATGTGCGCCAATTATGAGCGAATGAAGTGGGAGGGATACCATGGGACGGCCAGGTAGTGGACGATTACAAAACTTAACGCGGGTGCAATTACGGCGTCGCCTTTGGAGTTTGTATCCACGTCCTGTTTGCCATACCGGCGAATGAGCACCTCAACAGTCGGGGTGTGAAATTCTGGTGAGTCGGACGAAACGCAAACGTGGGAATGGAGGCGCCGTCAACAAGGATAACAACCATCGTGGAAGGTCTCTGTCAGTTTGACCAGCTCTTACTTTATGATGGTCCAGACCTTCCGCATCCTTAGCTTTGGCGGGCTTCGACATTATAACTTGTTGACTATGAGCGGTCATGAAAATCCTAGCGAGGATTTGTTCATGTTACGTTTCCTTGCGTGTTATAGCAAATAGACAACTGCGCCATCACCAGAATACATAAAATTCCCTCTGACTTCATGCGGGTTTGATCCTAGAAAAAGAAAACCTAATGAGGCTCCTCAATCTTGCTCATCCTCTATTCCTGCTGGTTGTACGGGGCCATCCAGCAACTTTCATACACGTATTTAATCCTTCGCGAGCCTCCTGGATAAACTATACTGTACAAGTTCAAGTGGGCTGTCGCTGAATAGGCGCTCACTGCGCCATTTTAGAAAATCACTGAACTGCATTGTAGTGTCGCGTGGGACATGCTAGTTACGGTGGATTTCTTAAGAGCTGCCGTTGGAAATAGAACATAGCCATTTTTGTATATCACATGATTATATGATGATTACGCCATCCACTGTTTTTCTTTGTTATAAAAAAGATTTAAATTAGGTTGAACTTGTGTAAAAGGGTGCTCAATATGTTTTAAGAAGAGGTCTTTACCTTCTTTCGTAAAATGTCTAAAAAGGCGATGTATGCGCCCTTGTATCGCTAAATGATTAAACTAAATCTCTTCACCATAGTTCAGAGTAAGGTGTGTTCCAGCCTTCATACTCTGGATAATCACTTCCAGCACTTTTACGGTCGTTCGGTTTTGCATCCCACCGAAAGCAACGTTAGGTTCACATGCGCGACTCATAAAGCGCGTGATGAATCCACATGTAAGTCCTTCAAAGTAGCCACATTTCCCCTCACCGAGTTCACGTTTAGGTGCAGACTATATCAATTGTTCTTCTTCAGTGTCGCTTTTGGATGTCCCTCCACGATTGTGGCATACTCGCGAAGGTGGCCCGCATATTCCCTGACTATGGCTTCAACTTCTAAGAATGAAGTAGCAAAGACGGCCAATCCACCGTGTCCCGTATCAAAGAATTTCAAGGCCTAAACCATCCAGGGTGCGTTGGTACATGCAACGTTTAAACGGCAGCTATCAGGGGTGCCGTATATTGTCAGTGTTGAGTTTCTACAAGTGTCCATATAGGTATCACCGGTAAGCGAGAAATTGCCTTGGTCGGTTGCGCCTTCATCGTTCGTTATTGTAGATATGACTACCACTTTCCGTAATGTGACACCATTATGGTTCCATCCCTTACGCGAGCTTCCGACGTGGCAGGTACCAGAACCACGTCTTGGCCTGATGCCGAATTATCGCACGTTCATAGCGAGTAAAAATGGACTAGAGATATTAATTCACTGCTATTAATTCCAAGTCGCTAGGAGACTTTGTGAATTTTTTTCTCTTTCTCTTCACCTTCGGTTGTTGCAATACTAGCACCTACATCACATGCTAGCTATGGAATTGAAGTATTTGTAGCTGAGGATGCATCCTCAACATCAGGCGCTTCAGTATTATTATCTGCATCCTGCAGGGCAGTGAGGGCAAAGACTTCACGCAGGACAGCTACTTCCGTTGTCTCCATAAACATATCGCTATTTGTAACCACAGGTTGCGACCCTTTTGTACTGCTAGGTACTAAAACGTTTTCATCGTATTCATTATACTGCATGTACCTTCAGCTAGCTCTGGACGGCAGCGGATGAGGAGACCTTGCCAAAACAGAGGATTTCTGGTGTACATCCAGTTGGCCGCTAACATTCAACACACCTTCAGAAGACCTGAGAATTGTCCGTCTGTACAGTTGTATGTACACGTTCCCTCCGCGAATAGTTACAATGTAACAGAAAGCGCTGCGTATCACGCACCGTCGATATTTTTGTGTGATACTTTACTATACTGTTTAACTTCGTCTTATCTTCGTCTGTTACACAGTATGAAAAATTGGACGAAGTTAACGATTATTTCCAGCCGGCCGTGTACTCTTGGCTAAACTATTGATTATTATTCATACCCCACTAACTTCGTCATTGGAGTTTGATTGGTTGAAATCCACTAAATGCAGTGCGACTCTCTGAGAGACTCTCAGTGAAAGTCAGTCTCACTCGTCGTGGAGACACAGGTGTCGAACATGTCGTGGCGTAAGACTCTCGTGGAGTTTGAGGCGGCACGTGTGGTGTTCCCCGTGACTCTCGGCGGTGAGAATGAAGCCGGTGCTGCGGCTTCTGACTACGGCTCTTGTGGCGTTGGTTGTGCTGCTGATTCTGTCGCGGCACTCGTGGCGTTAGTGGTGGTGCTGATTTCGGTGGACTTGGTGGCTGGTGTTTGGGTGGAGACGTGTGGAGTGTTGAGGCTGCTGCTTTCGGTGGACTTGGCGGCTGGTGCCGACGACATCGTCTATACCACTCAGGATCAGAGCGGAACAACTCGGTTGCTGTCACTTCTTCGAGTCGTCGCTTGTTTGAACTCAAATAGTTCATGGAGGTCTGCCAATAAATATCAGGATCGTTTAACAGAAAATATAACAGCCTACCAAACATTTCTTTTGTCACTCTTCTGCTGTTAGTGTGGTCAAAGTGAGATTTTGGTCAACGTGTTTTTACAGAAAGGCATTGAATTTGGTTCGAGTTGATGCATCTTGTCTTTTGAAGAAGGACCAAGCTCACTTTCCATAAGATCCACGATCACGTCGACATCTGTGTTGGCTTCTGGCTCATGCTTCATTTTGGCCGGGATGTTATTTGTTGTCCAAATCTTGTGTAGCACTAATGAATGTTGCACTAAACAAATGTTGCTCTAAAGACAATGTTGCTCAAATGGAAACGGCTTATCTTCGTCGACGACGATAAGAAAATACCCTACTGTATTGTTCATCTCTGAACATGTGATTATAACGTTTTCTCTAGGGACTGCATAGTCAATTTTTTCCTCAGCCAAAAGATAGTACAAGTTTTGCGTAGAAGTATTAGTCAAGCCTCAAATGAGCACATTTTTGGGGAGCACAGAATACGCTCACCACTAAGTTCGCGAATGTGAAGAGAGGAAAGATTCATACGAGACAGGCTTGAGGACAAATATACATAGGTGGCGGTGCACAACATACCGACATAGTCGACATAATGGTTCATATGCTAGGAAACATCAGATGGCTATTGACTATTTATGGATGCATAACACAAAACAGACAACCTCAACACCTTTCATTGTTTTCCTCAGTGAGTACTCGATCATTTTGAATCGTCACTTTCGACATTTCACTATAATCCCTACTACCAGTAATGACTATTGTTGCAAGCAAACAGCATCGTGGTAAATCGGTTCCATGGCATTCTGGCTTTTATCGCTATCGCTTTGACCACCCGGGCTTGATCTATGCGAGCGGCAAAAGGGCGAAGGAGTAAAGTCGCGTTGAGGAGATCCAAAGAAGGTACATGTCCTATCGTACACCAAAGGCAGTACCCTCCCTTAGTACGTCCTTGTTAAGAAGACAACACTACCAATTATAAGGTGGACGTGGCGTTTTGAAGTTTCTGGATAATAATCTAATTAGAACCAGTCAAATAAACCTACAATTTACGGGAATGGCGATACAACAACTAACTCAAATGCAAACGTTGAAACGCGTATTATTTGTCCTCGAGTTCATGCATCGGAAATACGCGAAATGTGTGCGAAACATAGACAGAAAGAAAATTCCCGGTTGGTTTTGGTGGCTAGTCCAGTGGAAGGGCGACAACGATGGCTATCGTTGGTCAGATGATCGATTTCGATTACAGGAAGAAAAGTTCACCTACTCTTGTGACGTTGAGGATATGTGGACAGTGTCAGAAGTTTCATCAGTTTAGGAAAGTTACCTGTTGAAAGGGCATGCGTATAAATTTGGAGTCTCCGGAAGAGAAACGTGCGGTCGTGCAAATTTGCACAGCAGTTCATCTGCTTAGCAATGTTAGCTGACAGTATCATGGTTGCATTTTAGATTTTGAAACTCAGTGCCTACGTCGTGCCAGTTCTTTGTTAGATAAAGGACTTGATGTGGATGAGCTACAGAAGCTCATAAAAGTTGTTATTGAAAATGGCTGCGGCTACAAGTACAGATTAGTATTCATGTTTTCGACAAAACTCTTCTTCCAAGAGTGGTTGGGCGGCCCCAAGCGCAGATCAACTTGGTCAGCTGTTGTTCGGCTAATGGTATTTACGCTTGTGCAAGGTTTAGTACATTTTGGGTCACGCATTGCATTACAACTCGCATTTCAGCTGATATAAAAACAATTTATAGTGGCGAACACACAAATGCTGCTATTACAGATGCGTCTTCACGCTGATATCTGTTTCTTGTGGAGAAATGTGCCAACGACTATGCATGCGTTTATGCGTTAAACCGAAAAGGCATACCAGAGCACGTCTGCTCGGCAAAAAACACGTCATGGATTCACGGACGCGGATGAACTCGTGTATGTCTCGTGTGGCTTGCACTTTCCGAAACAACTTGGAATATTTTGGTGACGGAGACATGGGACTCTGCGCGGAGTCCACCCGAATTCCTTGTTATGTCGCCACGAACGATGGAACTAAGTTCATCCGGAATGAAATGTGCATGATTCAGAATCATGCAGCGTTCACCTGACTTGGAAGCACAACCGTTTGCCGATAAAATCTTCATACGTACCGTTTCCCGTCGTTGATGGGGAAGAACGTCGAGTACTTCATCTGGCTTTTTACTCACCGAGCGTGTTCCTTCAACACAATGGTTCGAATCGTTAGCGTTGGGTTCCACACTTTTGATGCGATAAGATCGCGCTACCAACAAAGAGAAGAGTCGCTCGGACTGGATGACGTACAGAACACTCTGCAAATCGGGATCTTGTAAAGACATTCTGTTCCTGATAGTTGAACGTGTTGAGGTGCTTTGTCTTGTGTCATATTCCGATGCAGCTTGGTATTCTTCAAACACCGTGTCGAACCAGAAGTTGAGTGTGTCATATCTTGATCACTCCATTGACAGAAAGATCGCAATTGCGCGACAAACTCACGAGCACAGCAAATTTGACGACATGTTTCGTGGTCGAAAAATGCTTCTGCAAACAGGTGCACCACGGTTAACGTAATGCGAATATCGTCACGTAATTATGGTCGGATTGCATAGAGAAGCGCAAGTGATGTCAAGAAATTATTTAGATTTACGGAGCCACCCACATACCATGCCCTCTGAGCAACAAAATCGGATCGGGCAAAATGCATGAGGGTGAGTCTACCTCTTCCAAATTCGATGACTAGATGAGGTAGGAAATTTGTGGGCCGGGACGATACCATAGCCTCAATTTGTGGAGGGTTACCTTCATGCTCTGGCGACACCAGCGGATGGTTGGCAGCTTGTTGGGTGGTCGTCAGTTTGAAGCCTTGTTTAGAGGTCTTGCTGGAACATCCGCAATATCGGGGAGATCACTTGAGCTTTTGATATGAAATGCACTGTGCTTCGCGTCCGGTACTTGGAGAAGCCGACCGCTACGCCCCCGTTGTCCAGTACAGCGATAGGTAGAAACGAATCAAAACGGGACCATCCGATATAGCGTTTAGAACCTTGCCGCGGTGGTTCGCATCAAATGCGTCCGCATTCAGTGTGTTTCAACGTTGCGTGCGCTCAGTTAACTGAGTTTATTGCCCTTGAATACGACTATTACTGTGGAATGGATATGGCCTGGTTTGCTAGAGTGGGGAACTGTACTATCAAGCATGACATCTAAGCCATCGTTTTCGTCTTCGTCTGGATAGCCGGTAGCGAATGGATTTAGCGTAGTATACGCCTTCGTCGAAAGTCGCACCTATAATTCCTTGTTGTGAACTTTGTATCCGACGACCTCCATCCTTGCAAAATACGTAGTCAACCACATGACGTATACCCACGGTTGGGTTTACTTCAGATCCAGCATTTGTCGCGTCGGTGGCGTCGGGTCGGTGGCGACGCGGGGCTATTTCCCGGAAGGGTCATGGTACCTCACGTGTTGAACGTCGGTCATTGCGACGTAGGAGCCGGTTCAACATTAACTCGTCGTCTACGAGCAGGGATTTCTCTGGGAGATCTTGCACCATCCTGTTCAGTCCTGAAAGAAAAAAGAACAACAAATCTGGGACTTGAACCAAATCACTGTTGAATGATTTGACCATTTCTTGAGCAGTGTGAATGGAGGCTATGCCATTGGAATAGGCGGTAACTTGACCATATGCATATTTACCATCAGCGTTCCCCACTACCGCTTGAAATAACCATAACCTGATGCGTCTGTAAGGCCACGACGCGATGAGAGCCTTGATATGACCGCTTGGACTGTCACGTTCGGTGGTTATAGTAGTCCTATCAATGTCATGGGCCTGCCGTGTTGATGACAGTCCCATACATGGGCTGCGACGTCTTCAGGCACCAGGAGAATGTGCGAAACAACGGGTGTCATTGTAGGAGTAGGTTTAGCCGACAGGCCGGAGAGGATTATTCCTTTGTACTGCTGGGTAAAACGCAGAATGAGCCTAATTTACGCTATCATTAGAATTGGCTTGGTTAGAATGTGTAACCACTTGACGTCGGGTTTACCTATCGTTCACTAACTCTTCGTGAAAAGCAATTTTGGCGAAACCAACACCAACAACTTCCCATGCTCAGGAAGTGATTGATCTCGTGTGGAAATCTTGTGAGAAGTAGAGACGTTGAACAGTACGCGATTATCAAAGAATTGCGGTGCAACTGTAATCAACACATCCCAAAATGAGGGGTTATCGTAGCGTCACCCAACATATAAATAACGTGATCATATGCACAGGTCCGTCTGTCAATATCCAAACCTTAAGAGAATATCCATGGATTGCTGTCCTCCACCAAAAATGTACACAACATTCAAATGATTTTACTTATGCTGAAACAAAACCGTCAGCAAAGTTGTGCTAGAAACTGTTGGGGAATCCAACAGCAAGAAGCTGTTTGGTCCTCTTGCCCAGTCATCCAGTCTGCCATTGTTTCGAATATGTGATCACAACTAAAATGAATATTCGTTGAAGTGATTCCATCCTCTAACGTCGATGACGTTCCGACCAAACCGCGTAGCAAGGATAAATCAGTGCGCTGTATGGTTGGTTTTTCCACGGTGAGCGTGTCTTGTTCGCCAATACTATTCAACAATGAACTTGGATTCCAAGACTGTGCATTGTTTTTGTCGTATGCATCCCAGCTGGAGCAAACAATCGGCTAGAAGACCTGTTCGTGTTGGCTTGGTGTGGTCATACTTTGTGCGGATCTTGTCTGAAGATCGTCAATATCGTCGATGTCATCTGATGACACTGGTGCTGCATGAATATACACGTATGCTCCACGAGTAGCTGCATCTACCAGATGCAACCACACTTTTCGCGCGATCTCTTCTGTCTAATCACAATTTGTCTGTTTGATTTTACGAGAGCTGAGAATAAACTTTTTCTTTGTTGACGGGTTCTGACCGAGTAACGTTGCCCCAAACAATTGCTATGGATTGAAGGGATCTCGCGGGATGTGAGAGGTGTGTTACGACAAGTAAGTCGACCAAAGTCTCGCAAAAACCTTCCTTACGAAAATACACTGCTGCTAAAAATAAAAAACTTTCTTCTTGAGTTTATTGAAAGTTGTCATTAGCAGATCGTCAATTTTCATGTATTTTATAATACACTATATAATTAATTATCCGTGCTTAAGCAATGATTGTAGTAAATTTCTCGTTTTCTGTAAAATGACGACCGGGCAGACTTCGGCTTGCCAAACCAGACGAGGACGTGAACTTCGTGCCAGACAACGAGAGCACCGGGGTGTATGAGAGCTTCAGTCCAGAAGAAAGGGATGGTGTAGCCTACCAAGAGGAAGACGAAGATGGTCAAGCACATGCAGAAAGTGATGATATCGAAGATGTTATATCAGACGGTGATGCAGTGGAAATGGATTAGGCATTCATCGCATCTCTACCGTTGGGCAGCGATACACCTGATCGAGGCAGTTTGCGGTAGCGCCAAGATGCCTTATGCCCAATGAAACGGACGGCAAATACGTCTTCTTTCGAAGAGGAGGATGTCGAAGCATACCCAGGCCTTGCGATGGAAAATATGCAGTCGTGCAGCGAGCTGCGAGCAATCAGCCATTCGCCATTGCTAGCCTTCTTCTACTTTTTGCCAACGTCAATGTGGGTGTTGATAACCCAGGAGACGAACTTGTATGCGCTTCAGCAGGTCGACAGACGCACTCAAGCCATACACACTCGACAATCGAAACAGTCGGACCGCCGGTAAGAAACCTTAAAGAATATACCAAGACCGAATACCATCCTCACGAGATCCTGCATGTTGTCGGTTTGCTTGTTGCGCGCATGTTATGCCCGGAGAAAATATTTGTAGACCACAGGTCGTTGGTCGAAGACGGCGCCATTCCGGCTAGGTATTTCGGGCGCTTTAGGAGCCGGAACCGCTGCCAAGGCGTCCTGCGAGATCTTCACTTTGTTGATAACCAAGGTGAAAGGACGAGAGACAGGTTGTGGAAGCTTAGACCGGTGATCATGAAGTTACAACAGCGGTTTCGTTCGGGTTGGACGTTCCCTCTGTGTTTTCCTTTGAAGAGAGTGTTCTACCAGCTACCTCTAAGCGAAACACGACGAGGATGTTCATTCCAGACAAGCCCCATCGCTATGGAACAAAAATGTTTATGACGTGTGACTCAAACGGCATATTGTCATAGGTAACTTTGACTAAGTCATAGCTTACACCTTCCACTATATTGACGGTTTGCTATGTCGTATCTTACCATATTCGAAATATTGCTGGGAAGCGTAGCACGGACACCGTTGACAAAAGTTCGTTCGACAACAAGACAGGCTCAGCAGCCGTGGTTCGAAATCTGAACATTGTTCATGGTGATAGCGCTCGGCAGCGATGGCACGCTGTCGTTATTGACAGGTTCTACAGTTCTATCCTCCTGACCATCGAGTTGCTGATGATGAGCGTCTATGTAGTGGGTACAATTATGGTCAATCGACTTGGACTGGACAAGATCCTAAAAGTCACACGAGCAGCACGACCAACTCACATTCCACGTGGCACCTTTTACATTCTCGCGTCCGGCTGTTTTATCTTCCATGGTCGCATTTCATTGGTGGGATCGCAAGCCCGTACATTACCTCTGTACGGGTGCGGTTATGAAGGCCTCGACGGTTGAGCGGAAGGAGAAGCAAATTGAAGGAATTACGATGCCATGTCCAGCGGCTGTAAACAACTATCAGGACTGGATGGGCAGAGTTGACGTGCACGATCAACTCCGCCTCCAAGCATACTCGCTTCAAACCTCTACCAAGTTCAAAAAGTACTGCAAATGCCTATTCTTAGGCTTCGTCGATCTGGCCTTGGCCAACGCGTACATCACGCACACCGAAGCGGCGAAGATTACTGGGCGCCCAGCGATGAAGCGTCGCAAATGATATGGTGTTCTACAAAATCAGTTAGTACAATTGAAGCTGGAAGACTTTACTGGTGTAGTCGCAACGCCACTTCCCACAGCCCAGAAGTGTAAACGCATTCCGCGTCTCACACATGTGCTTGAGCAGAATGAGGACTGGATGACCGCCGGCAACGTTCAGAATCGTCGCCAACGCTCCTGCAATGTTTGCGCCTTGCTGCGGACAGATCGCAAAAAGAAGTCCTATGCGACTGCATTCTACTGCGAGCGCTGCTCAATCGATGATGCCAAGCTGTGGCTCTGTAACAAGATCCGGCGAGAGTACAAGGGGCTGTCGAAGACATGCTTCGAAATCTGGCATGACGACTATGATGCAGGGAAGGCCATACCTTCCAACTTGGGAAAGATAGTTGTGCTGCGGCGCCCAGCGCAAGAAGCTGGAAAGAGGATGAAGACCTGACGTGAGCTCCAGCTGCGTGGTGACGAAGCTGATGATGAGACTGAATAGTGTGGAGAGACGTGTGAGAACTGGCCGTGTGTGAGGTTGTAACGTAAGTACCTTGAATCGTTGTGTCTTCTTTATTTCGTTTTTGCAAAGGACAGGCATGTGGCAGGACCTTCGTTTTTGGATCAGTGGCAACTTGGTGTATGTTATGACACATCTGGAAAGTGAAATCAAAGTTGTATAAGTGACCATTGCTGGAAGTACCTGCTGATAATTTATACCCCGTCCCCATGGCTTTTTGCATACAAAGTTGAAGTGCTAGTACTATCATAAGATACGACATGCCTTTAGCTGTCCGATGCCCTCATTCCTGGGAGTCGAGGGATTAATAGCATTCAACATCATTAATATGAACCTCTCATGCATTATAACCTCTGCACAACGAAAAACCTTTGTGAATGTTGCTTGTGTCGAGCAATGATATCATCAAAACCCAATAATCTGTGAATATTTCTTAAAGAAATGTGGTAATCAGATCATTAAACTAAAACTCTCAGCGGGTTAAACCTTAATTAGAAGTTTGAACCACAGTGATATTAAAATATGCCCTTCTTCAGATTCGCAAACGCAAACGCGATGACTTCGCCCTTCGAATCATACTCTTATGAAGTGTCTACGTACGACTGCACTCTATGTCATTTGCAACTAAAAGATAGATTTTATAAAATCCAGAGCTTACTCGTGAAGGCGCGATGTTCGTTTAAGAGGTTAGAAGATATGCAAGTGCCGTGCATACCGGTAGATGTAAAATGTCCTGATTCACATACTTAGTATGGACATCATTTATGCACGTAGGTAATACCTCTCGGAGGAATATAAGGACTCACAGTTCCAGATTAGGCGAGGACTTCTGTACACGTTTCGTAGTAACGGAGTGCCCTTTGACAAACGAGGAGTCGGTACACGTAGTTAATACGTATACTTGGGTGTGCAGTTGTAAATTCGCATATGATAATTCTTTTCCTGGTAGAACTAAATTCGCAATCATACCATCATGAAAGTTTCCATGAACGGTACATGTATCTTTTGGATGGAGGTGAAAAGGTACTTTTCAGTGAGTGAACCGTTGACGTCATTGCTGGGCATCCCTCGATCTGGTCGCTAGTTTTAGAACCGCAACCGCCGTTTTGATGACAACGCCAGCAATTTCCCAGACTTTATTCACATACTTTCCACCTCTCCCAGCAGAGCGGTCAGTCTCATTTGACCCACCACACCACTCCCGGGGCTCACGCCACTTTCATAGCGTGTCGATGATTAGCTATTGTGTAACTTTCAAAAGCAAATGAACCTGTGATCCCCATCACGCATCGTTTTTCTATCGCACATCGTGCTGGTGCAACGACAGAAAATGGCATCATATTTCGTATCCTGGTGGATGTAACAGTCGCAATCGTAGCGTCATCAATCAATGTACTGAATTGTACATATTGTTTTTGTTCACGGGCATTATAATCGATACTCGATATATTATATAGTGTGGTCTTTACCAAGTAGGCGTAGGCCTCCTTTTGATCCTCAGGCTCAAAGTTCTTCATTTCACATTTTGACTTGGACTGAGCAAACACTTCCAAACTTCTCCACAGCAGCGTCAGCCAACGAAGCAACATGAAAATCATCCAAATTTTCTTTTGCGCGGTGGTATTGTGCATTGCCCAGGTTGATGCTTCTTCCAACGCCAAAGGAAGCGATGGTTTGCCTCCCCCCAATTGGCCACCAGGACATCGCATAGGTGGGAGTCCGTACTTCCGCCGCAACACACGTCGCGGGTAACTCGGCAAGAGATTGATGCTCACTTCGCAAACGACATATACTTGTTCGCGTCCACAGTGAAGGATTGAAACAGGAAGAACTTATCGATAACCGTGACAACAAATTCGAAGCTTTCGCATGTTTTCTTGATTTCATTGTTAATTACATCTCAGCATTCTTCAGCGATCAATTACGCACTATTTACCTTGTTCAAGCGGGAGCACACGTTCTAGGACTTTTGTAGGAGTATACTCATGCGTCTGGAGTTCGATACATGTCCAAGAAAGCACCGTATTGTCCATTTTGTACTAAGGTGCTGTTGTTGTATTGTCGATTTACAAGTTAGTTCTCGAAGTCACCGAATCTTTGGTAGGAGGCTCCGAGCACGAACACGTACCACTACACCATATCCATCATTCACTATTCTGCTTCCCTCTTCATCAAAATATTCACCGTCAACAGATTGAAAGATTTCATGGAATGATCGGTAACAATCTTTGTATCGCTTGTACGTGCCGATCCTTATGGAATTTGTATGTGTTTTGAGATACCTTCAAGCAGCAATCTCAAGTTTCGATAAGCTGTTGGAGTTGTTGACAGTGCTGTTTTCCCATCCAACTGGCACTTACAGCATAAGCAAAGCGTAAGCTAGCACAAAAAATAGCGTCACTCGACAATTTTCCACAACCAAGTCACATGAAGTTGACTTCAGTCTGAAGATAAACGCTAGTAGCCTCTCTCCAGCGATCTAATTTGTTTTTCTGGAAGTGTAGTTGGACGAGTGCTCCTACGAGCTCAACTGGAGTTTGTCATCTCACGCAACCAAATTGTTCAAGAAACATTGTGGCCTTTTGTCCCGGACGTCAAGAACAATTCTTCACAACGACCCTTGGTTTGTATCGAGATCCATCAAACGGCTCGAAGCAAGAGCTCGTTCAACTCAACCGGGTCGGTCAAAACAACCATTTCGAGGTCTTCTCCTCGAGTTGCAATAAAAATCTCAGTTCACAAACGGTTAAAACTACTCGGACAAAGGAGAGGTGTAAACACGTCCAAGAACCATTCAAACCCAGTAAGAAACACCCTCCAACCCATGGCATCTATGCAGCGATACAGGAAACGCATTCATGACCAAACTATGTCTCTTGAAACTGATGTCCGGTGTCTGCGTGAAGTTAGAATTGCAAAGTAATCTTGTTTCTGGAATCCCAACCATTACCACGATAGAGGAACGAGTGGTCTGGTCAGTACGTCTGAAATAATCTTCAAGTTTCCCAGTAATGCTGGTAATGGGTCTGCTTGGTGGCGGAGGCCGACGGTGCGCTGTCCCACTTGATGAATACCTTGTATTGGACAACAAGAGGTTGCCGAACAACTTGGTAACTAACGGATTTTTTGCTGTCGAACCCCGGAAATGTTTTGATTAGTGTTTCTTCCGAGATAATCGAGAACCCTATATCATTGGCGACAATCATTCAGTTCATCCTCGCCATGTTCCAACCGCTCGATACGAATATCAAAATCTTTCCAATGAAGCGCTAGTATTTTCCAGTTTCGAGTAGTGCAGGAGATACCAGAGCCGTGATCGAATGCAACGTCTGATGCGAACATTGTTTCGAGAAAAAGTTTCTGAACGGGCGCTTTATTCGAAATGGAAGAACTAGAGCTTATCAGGGCTATCGAAGTGCTCTGCGTACAGTATTTAGTGTACGGCCATATTCTTTGTCCATCGTACATGTACGACTGCTGCACACAATTCGCAACCCATCAATACCTCAATCAGTCAAATCACTCCTTCACATTTTCTCGTAAGTAGTGCAGCCTTCATTCCCATTTTCTCTGCAATAATGTACTACAACTTGTCCAGTCAAACTATTGTGGTGAAGTATTGTCTTCGA
>NBNE01000600.1:0-19704 GCA_002215365.1 Phytophthora megakarya
GCTTACCTTGTTTACT
The DNA here is from genome assembly GCA_002215365.1 of Phytophthora megakarya. Lineage (NCBI taxonomy): Eukaryota > Oomycota > Peronosporomycetes > Peronosporales > Peronosporaceae > Phytophthora > Phytophthora megakarya. The sequence goes on from NBNE01000600.1 coordinate 17, forward strand.
TGATCCTGAATCGCCTTGAGTAATCATGTCTAGATCAGGCATACTTATACCCAGATCAGTCACCTATAAATAGGTCCTCCCAGATCAATCTAGTCACCTCAGAATCAGTTGATCTGGGTCCATCAGACCTTCTCAGATCTGGATCCACCGTAGTCACTTCAGATCCAGGCACACTTGCCACTTCACTTGATCCGATCACTTCCTGTCCGCAATTTCTCGGACTCCACTTCACCACATCCCTATAGTACCCTCTTCGCCTCTTGTAACTCGGAGGTTCCCCTTTTTGTTATTCCTGCCTGAACACACAGAGCTATTGCGTCTCGTATTGTTGTGGATCCGTCGATACCGATGTTCAAGCTCCCTGGGTCACCGATCCTTTTCTCGTTGGTAACCCTACTCGAGAAGAACCTGCCGACGCCGACAACACCACTGACAAAGCTTTGGAGAGCTCATTGGGCCAGGAATCTAAGTCGGAAGAAGTCACGAGGCTCTGAACTAGACTTCCTTCCCTTTCTCACACGTGGAGGTCGATGCCGCGGGGCCTGGGGAGAACACAACTGCTTCTTCGACAGTCTCCTCCAATGCCGGGAAGGACATCCATGCAGCTGAGGAACCGCCCGAAGAGATCATGCTCGCACCCTTCGATGTGCTCGTCCAGATAGCGACGAGTCAGTCGTTGGCTTCTAACTAGGTTCATACTAGTTTTCTGTAGACGGCTTAGCATTTTTTGTAATTTGAAGCTAATCGAGGTAGTTTGTTCTCGTTCGTAGTTCCAATCTCGTTCCAATCTCGTCTCCTCAGTCGTTGGCTTCTAACTAGGTTCATACTAGTTTTCTGTAGACTGCTTAGCATTTTTTGTAATTTGAAGCTAATCGAAGTAGTTTGTTCTCGTTCGTAGTTCCAATCTCGTTCCAATCTCGTCTCCACGAGAGTTTATCCCTTCCATCTCGATATAACTCGTTCACCAAGGTTGTCCTCCGGTCCCACAAATATGAAAAATATGTGGATTCGGTACAGTAGCTTCTTTCGTCTGTTGCTATGGGCTGTACCGGCCCCACAGACAGCTCGTATCGATTTGTGTCTAATCCTCGTCTGCGACTTGAACCATTTGCAACCGTCGGTCGCGGCGTTTCTCGCAGAGGTAGTCGTACAGCAAGCTGCCGCACGACAAATTAGACGCAGGTTCCCATGTCGGTTCCTCGTAGCTCATCCACTTTACCTTGACTTCTCTGACGGCTCGTTCTGTGCTTGTAGACATCGGGACTCGGTCGTCCAATATTGCTTCCACTTCGTATTCGCCGGCAACGTGGTCTGGCTCCCAGCTATCCTCTGGTAGCAATTCTTCATCGAAATCTAGCTGTGAGGCGTCGGTCACTTCTGCCGCCAACAGAGTATTCGGTCCGTCGTCGAACTCGTCTACCGCCTTCAGCCGTGACACATGCACCACCGGATAAACCTGTAACCGCTTCGGTCCGGCAGGTCGTGTTCATAAGCGAACTCTTGGACCTTTTCTTTAACGCGAAAGGGTCCGTGCCATAGGTGCCCTAGTATCTTCGTCAAACCGTGTTTCACACGCTCCATGTACAACCAAACGCGGTCGCCAGCCTTAATCAGAGATTTCACTTCGCCCACAGAGGTTTCGTTCGAATCTTCGGTCACTGCCCGTGTCTCAGCTGACTCATCACCTGGTGCAACGGTCTGATCTGTTCTGGGAATCACAGCCTTTTCGACCCTACTCAACGATTCGTTGTGCTCCTGAGCCCTCCGAGTTTTCTCGGCCACTTGGTACTCTTTGGCCATCTTCAATGCAATTTCTTGTTGACGGATCGTCTCCTGGCGCCAGGCTAGGGAACTGCTTTGCTGCTTATCATAATTCAACCTAGTTAAAGTCATATTTGCGATTCTACTATCAATCCCTGCCCACGATACACAAAATAGTCTCGGTGAGACTAACTGCGGTTACCACTGTAGTGAATACAATGGTCGTATTCACTACGTCGCAATCGTAGGACATCAGCATACCGCTATGCTACTTTATACTTCCTTTTATTGCTTATCACTTCACCGATAATTTATTGGAACTTTATCGGCGATAAAGTTCAAAAATGCTTGTATTTTTTGCACCAGTACAGATGCTCTAAATCACGTACCACAAAATAAGAAGTAAAAATTAACCCGGCTGTTCCAGCATAGCCCTAGTTTGTCCCACTAGAGGAGTTAACGGACTGTGAATTTGTAAGTAGGTCAAACAAAGATGTAGACTTAGAAATGCGGGATGTTCTACAGTTGCGACTTCTTTTGCTTCTTCGTCTTGTTCTTGATTTTCTGCGGCATGATATCGGCCGATTTGCGCTTCTTGGATGAATCATCTTCATCGGCATTGTTGCTTACATTGTCATCCATTTCGACGACTACGTGAGGGACACGAACAGCAGGTGTGGTGGGCTGTTTGTCCGCCAGCTTTTTGTTTTTCTTGGTCTGTTTAACGTTCTGAGCAGCAGTTTTGCTTTTGCCTCCTTCAGCGATCATTTCACTTGCAACGCATACTGAAAGACAGGTCACACGAGGCTTGGTCAGAAGAACAGTCGAAGCCATTGGCTTTACTGCTTTGTTTGATTCCTGAGGAGCAGAGGCATCCAAAGTGAACGAGGCGAAATCCCATATCTGGAACGTGCCGTCTGACGTAGCCAATACAATCCATGGGAGTTTGTCCTCCCCATGAGGGAAAACTACCTGCAGGCATCGAATGCGAGCATCTACGTCTTTGTGGGTCACCTTTCCAACCAGTCTGTGCAAATAATGCCACTTAGTGAAGAACGAACGAATCTATTTAGCATGGGTAGTACTTACGTTCCGTTGGTCTTCCAGATATAAATATGCTTGTCATCACCACCGCAGACGATGTACTCATCAGTGGCGAAAACAGCGCAATGAATTTTCTTCGGGTGTTCCAACGTGCCAACGAGCTAACCAGTAGAACAGCAAAATCCGTTACACACCATGCTGGACAAGAAAAACTAACACCTCACCTCCGCATTCATGTTGAACACTGACAAGTCCTTCCCAAAACCGAGTGCATAGTTCGTGCCCTTTTGCGAGATCATGACAAGTTCTGCCTCCTTCTCCAGTCGGCGAATGAAGGCAATGCGGCCCTTCACGAGGTTCCACATGCGCAACGTGCGATCACGTGCCACTGAAAAGCATAGTTTTCCACTCGGGTGAACTGCAATCGAGTTGATCTCGCCTCTAAATTGGGCAAAACAATTAGTAACTCCTCACCAGCATTTGCAGGTGAGGTCAACCACTCACTTGTGTCCACCAAGGATATGCAAACAGTTCCAGTCGGACGTGCGCCAGATGCAAATGGAGTTGTCAGCGCTGCCACTGAGTACGTGGCTCTGGCCGAAGAACTCGAGGCTCGTGATGGCTCCGTGCTGCTCCATAAGACTGCCGACCTCCACGCGCTTATCCACGTTGTAGATCCTGCGTGCAATTGCATAACTTCACATTAGCTATCTGTCTATTACGTTTACCCCAGTGTAACATTGAAATTGTTGCAAACACACTTAATCATCTCGTCGCTGCCTCCGGACAACAGCGTCTTGCCCTGCTTCGCGCCCATAAGCGCCACGCTCTTGATGCATTCCGAGTGCGCCGCGTATCCAAACGTGAGTTTCATCTTAGTGCTCTCGTCGGTGGCTACTGTGGGGCATTCCCACCCATACAGCAAACCTTCGTACGTTCCTGCCACAACGCGGATCATTGCAAGTCAAGTGCGTCGAATTCTGTTGGCGGTGGACTGTCAACTCGGTTAAGTACGAATCGGTTGAAAAATGTGACGAATGTAACTTATGGTGGCAATAGCCAACTGCAACATGTGACGTGTGAGATAAGTCAAGTGCGTCGAATTCTGTTGGCGGTGGACTTTCAACTCGGTTAAGTACGAATCGGTTGAAAAATGTGACGGATGTAACTTATGGTGGCAATAGCCAACTGCAACATGTGACGTGTGAGAATGGTATTTTCATCGCTGAGACTGCGAGTTATGGGATCTCGTGATGCAAGGGAGATATTTGATGCTCAAAAGGAGTGTATTGCGTTGGTTTCGTTGGCTAAGTAGTGACTGATGCCCAATGACCGGTGCCACACTTTCTTTGGAATCGCGACGCGAAAGTACCGATCCCATCAAACACGTACAACTTATCATGGACACGGAATTGGCGCCAAACCGTGATGGGGACGTGCGCGAGAAGGCCATGGGCGGCAAGCATCAGCGCAGCTTGTCGCTGTCGGCCAGGTGGGCCAGTGACAAAGCGATGGCGGTCGAGTATCTCCGCCGACAGCGAGTAAGGAGACGCGTTCATATTGTCTTGTGCATCGTCTCACAAGTACTTGATTTGCGTGCAGGACGTGATGTCGTGGATTGAAAGTGTCTTGAAGCGCGAGTTGCCAACTACGGATCTGTATGAAGCACTTAAGTCTGGTGTGGTGCTGCGTGAAATGGTACGCACTCACTTCACACACAACTAAATTCTTTCATAACAGAGTTTTATGCTAACTAGATGGAGATTTTGTTCCCCGACGCCTCCAATTGCATGTCACCAATTAGCCGGAAATACACGAAGCGAATGGCTCCGTGGAAGGAGCGGGAGAACATTTCCGTCTTCTTGAGGCAGTGCAAGTCGTACGTACCGGTAGTGAAGTTTTGGTTGTTTTAAGAACCATACATTAACGACATCATTTTGCCAGGATCGGAATGTATGACTTATCGCTCTTTTGCACGGACGACTTGTATGAGGGCACGAATATGGTCCAAGTATTATTCTGCGTGCAGCACTTTATGATGTTCTCAGAAGAGCAAGTTGGTCACCTATTCAAACCTGTTGCTAAGAATGAGCCCACCGAGTTTTCCAACCAAGAGGTATGATATCATATTTTTCTATTTGATGCGGCGGCTTTACCTAAATTATTGTTGTCATAACTAGTTGGAAATGGCGATGTCGAAGATTGAACAAGCGGGAGTGGATGCCAAAGCGTTGAAGGGGCTGATCTCAGGTAGTAGTTCATCTACACCGGAAAAGGACGCCGTTCAAGAAAAGGAAAGCACTGTGCGAGCAGCTTCCAAGTCAATTTCTGTGCCACGAAAGGAGGAAAGGCTGGAAAGAACCAAAGAGGAGGAGCCAGCAGGAATCGAAGAGTGCTCGGACGACAATATCAACGTAGAAGTACAGTCTGAGGTATGCAATCAGATGTCGGAAGACAAGCAGGATAACGACAATCCCGCTGACGACGATGGCTTAAATCCCGAACAGGAGTGTGGAAGTAATGCTGATAACGCAGAGGAAGTTACTCAACCGGAGCACGTTTCTGTCACTGAGGAGAAAATAAGTGTTTCTACCGATGATTATCCACCGGAACAAGACGAAGAGGTTATGGAAATCATTAAACATGCCCTATCAGATATGGCAGCAGCGATCGAAGAAGAAGTAAATACTAAGTTGGCGGCGAAAGAGGACGTTCCTACTGTTGAAGCCGCGTTCAAGACACCACGCGTGGAAATTATTGATAGTCCTGAGGTGGAAGCGGAGGCGGTTACTGCTGAACCTATGGACTCGAGCGCAGAAGCTAGCAGTATTCCAGCAGAGGAAGAAGAAGTGGCTGCTGATCCGACAGAGGATGAAGCGACTGAAGCCAAGGCAGATGATATTGACCAAACCAATTTCGAGATCGAAATTCCTGCTACGGACTCGACTGGTGCTCCAACTGAATCCACTCCAGCTGAAGAAGCTTCCAGCGCTCAACCAGCAGCAGAAATAACAGCACAAGTGACGGAGCGAAGTGCAACCGCGGTGAGTTTGTTGTGGTGGTCATATCGCGGAATAAAACCATCGGTACGTGTATCTGACATTGTATTGTATTGCAGGCACACCAAACACAAGACGAAGAAGAGCTTGAAGCCAATGCGATGTCAAAGTGTACATGTGGCAAGTGCGCTATCATGTAGGCTTGAACCACATTCGTAGTTGAGCAATAATTCAGATAATTGAAAACATGCTCAAATGTCCCACTCACATTCTAGTCGTTGAAGCATGTCCACAAAGCATACTTACGTAAAGCATGAGCTGTCAGTACATGCAATAAGCCATTGTATCTTGTTCTTAGTAACTTACAAGTACGAAACGTGTCCGCCCTCATGCGAAATCGATGAGCTAGTCGCCAGTGCATCTCCTGTGATCTCGATACATGGGGTTTCGTTCTGCTTGAACGATACCATAAGGCTTTTGAATTCTTCAAAATCAATGCTGCTTAGTAAGACATCAAGCACTTCGGGTGGAATCTCGTCTGCAAGAACAGCAAACCAAAACCACGTGAGACCGTTATAGATAACGTTATCTTCAGCAACTACTTCGGTTCTCGATCTCATACCTTCGTGCTCTTGAAACTGGTTGCAGAGCTCCTCCATCGAAAAGTTCTACAGGTGGAAACAAAATAATGAAAAAGCACCGCAGCGTCAGTGTGGGAGAGCTGATTGTTTACATTTTCGCTTTTACCTCGAGTTTCTCGTGTAGACGGCGATCAATAAACGTCTCGATGAGGTCCGTATATTGCTGGAATATGTCCATATAGATCAGCTTGTTCTCAGACACATTGTCGAAGATCTCTAGGTTCCAGTAGACTGTCAGTTATCCAGGCACGAGTTTGATGCACCGGATTATTCCCTTACCGCAATTGTGACGGCAAAAGTCGCTCTGCATGTCGACGAACTCGGGGTCAATCAGGATGTCCTGAAGCACGCCGATCATTTCGTCCAGTTTGGCCTCCTGCAACACGTGTCCATGTCAGCAGATACGATTCCACACGATCAAGGCAAACTACAGTATACACCTCTGTGTTCTCCTCGCCTACGTCGTTGACAAAAACTTCCTCATCGTCGCCGTAACACAATCCGAATTCTACCATCTTGGGCTGGTTCAGGGGTTGCTCTGCTCCACAACATTCTTGCATTAGTCCACGGCTTCCTCTACTGGGAGAAGCACGCACCCTTCCTCGACATAGGCGCAACTACATGTATTAATAATGGTGGGTCGTAAAGGGGCGTTGACAAAGGAATAACAAGATCGCGGGTTCCCCCGCAACAGACGGCAACGGCATGAAACCAACGGAGCGATGACCAGGAGTGATGGTCACTTAGTTGCCTTTTCCAGACTAGAAATTCCAGTCAGTCTTTATTCGCCATGTGGCACGTTTTGCGCTATCAAAGAATAAAACCTCGCTTCGAGGTTTTTCTTATATTACGCTGGCAGGGATTCATACTATCTTGATTTTCACCAACAGTACTACTAGTAATATTACTTTCTGTAGGCCATTCCAAAAGTGATACTGTCACTGTAGTAGCTTGCTTACCGACAAAAACTACTTGTATTACAATACTATATTAGTTTGTAGTTGTCAGTTAGTACTTTATACACGACAAAACATTTGAGTTTTTTGCACAAATATAACGAAAACGTTGGTTTTTAGGGTAAAACTTAACAAAAATAAAATACAATAAAGTAAATATTAAGACAGTTTTAATTAATCATGATAATTGGCATTTTCCTCCAATAGGATGACACCAAAATCGGTTCAATTGGGAATTCATAACAATGGTAGAGAAGGAACCTGAAATCCAAAGACGCTTACTGCTCCAATGCATTCCACAATTAATCATCTAACGATGCTGGTCTATAATGTTACTGGTTCAGAAGTCGGTCGCAGCGAGCTCTTCCCAGGAGCAGTCAGGATTGGAGCACTTCATGGTGCACTTGACGGAGTGGTGAGGAGGTGTGCGCTTACTTGGGCTCTGGAAAGTTGCAGAATGACTGCAAATACGAGCTAGACGAACTTCGTTTGAACTTGGCTTTTGCCCTTCCGAATGATGCACCTGGGCACGTGAGACAATTACCACTTAGCGAATGTCTTCTTAATCAGACATTTTACTTATTTCAGGAGCCTCTGGTGCACCATACGCGAGAAATACACCACATCATCGCTGTCTGAACCAGAAATGCGTTGGTCAAACTGAGAATTGGCCTTGATTTCTTCTTGGAATCCAAAGTAATAACTCGGTAATAAGATGGTAATATCGGACCTACAAAACATAGTAGTAGCAACTATAGTAGTATTAGTTTGCTCCCTTTTTCAAACTAATAGATACTATAGTAGTTGGGTTGTAATATGATAGTAGTTTAGGCCAAATAGTAGCTAGTACATTGTGTTACTATCAATCCCTGACGCTGGGTACTCGTCCTCGATAGACAGCGCAGCTGGACGACGGACGCATTGCTCCTACCTCCTCCAACGCCTGCAGTGCTCAACATGCGCAAGAACGGGTGGGAGACGCCGTTCCACGTGCTGCAGCTGGCGACGTGGGTGGTCTTCCCGACCGTCATGGCGCTCTTCTTCGCCTTCTACACGCCCATTCTGGATCGGACGCTGGCCATCGCGCTCAGCGTCGTGTACGCCGCCGCCTGCCTGGTGACAATGGTGTCTGTGACTGTCTGCACGGGTACAGACCCGTCCGATGACTGCGTCACGAGGCCGTCGGTAGGTCTCAGAAGCGCAGGTTTACTTAACGTCTTGGACTAACGCGACCTGTGGTGCAGACCATGGCCGACGCCAGGGACTCAAGACCCGACAACCGCGTCTACTGCAATGTCTGCACGAAATATGTGTATGTGAGCACGGCTTTGTGGGTGGCTAACGGCAGAGACTGATAATGGAGACTATGCTGCAGGAACAACCAGAGTCGACACTGTCGTCTCTGCGACAAGTGTGTGGACGTCTTCGATCACCACTGCAAGTGGCTCAACAACTGCGTAGGCAAGAAGAACTACCGCTTCTTCCTAGGCTCCGTGGTGGGAGCGTCAGTGTTCCTAGCTGTACAGATTGCGGTGGGCATTTATCTTGTTGTGGAGCTGTACACGAACGAGGAAGATATTAAAGGAAGCTCCGCCACGAGCTACGGGTGTTCTACTGAAAAGGACGACCTTACGGGACTCTGTGCGAACGGGCACTACCGCATATCACTGCAGACGTTACGGATAATTCACTTCGTGCTGCTGGTCTTCCTGAGCCCATGGCTCTTCATGATCGGACAGCTCGCACTCTTCCACTTCCATCTGTGTACGAGATGTGGTAGCTTCTGTTAGCTGATGATTAAACTAACGTGCTCATTTGTGCTTAGGCATGGAAAACATCACGACATACGACTACATTGTCCGCCAACGCAAGCGGAAAAATGCTCAAGACCGACAGAACAGCGTACGTATTTATCCTATCAGCCACGACGAAATCCTGGCAACGGAGACGTGTGGGTCCAACACGAAAGTGCTAGCGATTTCCACTTGAAGGAGGAAGAAACATACCCTTATTTTATAGAAGTTATTAACCTTTGTGTGTGTTTGCGTTGTGTTCGTGTTCAATAACAGGTTCATGTGTCCTGGTGGAAGAAGTGCTGTGGCAAACAATTAAAACCGGACGTTCCTTCCGACAATTCGAAGCCGAGTGTCAACCAGACGAGCGATTCGCGTATATCGGGCGAAAGCGTTCGCAGCGAGGAAGAAGAGCTGGCAGATATCGAAGCTGAGGTTGATGAAAGCTTGGAGGTGCTCAGCAGCCAGAGCGGTGAGATTCGCGAGCGTGATAGCAGTTTGCGCGGCAGCAGTTCGTACCACAAGCGGAGGAGCAGTAGCGGCCCGAAGCGGGGGTTTGGCCTCCACGTCGACCTGGGTGGTCAACGGCGATCCGTGCAAACCAATGGCGGATCCAATGGAGACGTATATACTCCCAGGTCAGAAAGCGGGGATACGAGCTACTTGGCCGCGCCGTACTCTCCAGGGACTCCTGCTTCTCCATTATCACCGCGCTCTGATGCGGGCAGTGCATACTTTTCCAGCTCCCAGGTCGACGAGATTGGCGACACCGACGAAATAACAAATCAGCCTCTTCCGGCTTACAAGGTCTCGAGTAACTCATCTATGGTCATGTACGGCCGACCACCGATTGATGATGTCTTATTGAACCACATCGTGTAAGTGTCTTTATCTTTGGCACTTGTGCAGCGAGCATCTCGCTGACTTCCTCGCTTGTGTAGACAAATTGGGGGTAGTGCAGGGAAGCAGTAACTGCAGCCCAACTCAAAGACTGGCTGATACATTGGACAAAGATCACAAGTATTTATGGCGCACTGGGTCAGACCACAATTGCTAACTTCATAAAAGAAAGTTTTGTTTTAGAACGATTGGAACTGTAGGTACTCCGATCACCAGCAGACAGCTGATCAGGCCTCGCGCACAACTGCCACTTTAAAGTTCTTGGCCCCCTCGTCCGCGCCAATGTCCACGTGTAGCACGTCCACGATGCCACTGACGCTGGGCGTGTACAGAGTCTTACCCAGCAGTCCACTGTCCGTCGAGTGGGCCACCTCTAGCGAGAAGAGCGCGGCCGTGGCCGTCCAGCCGCCCATGTCATACTCGTGCTCTTTCAACGTGGTCTCTGCACCTGGCGCCAACTCGCACGTCTCAAGGATTTTGGCCTTGCCCTCCGCCTCCAACTCGTCCGAGCCGAAGACCGCAAGCACCTTCACAGGGTGCGACGTCGTGTTCTTGAGCACGACGGACTTGACGTAATGCGGAACAGGGGCCATCTCGACGTTTCCTGCTTCAACTTGGGACTGATTTCTGAGTGTGAGATTTGATTTGACTGTGGATGCGGATGGTGTGGAGTACATCCGATTGACATATATTCCCGAATCGTACTTAGCAAGGGACCGTTCTTGGTCGTCGTTTAAAGCCTAACGGGAGCGAGCGGAATTCTGCGTGACGGCAGGAGCTCGCCAAGACGTGTGAGGTGGCAGATAGCGGCACGAACGACTGGATAGTTTTGAAGTATCATCGTCTTGGCTACACACTTGTACTCTATTTATTCTCCGCTTCGACCAGTAGCAGGCGCTACGTCTGTTTGAAGTGAGTCTCCACGAGATAAGTCTTTATGGCCCGCAGCAAGGGACAGTGGATGGCCAAGCACCGAGCTCTGCGCACGCAAACCCAGTCAAACCGTTTCATCCAGATGAAGAGGCCGATACCGCATCCGCCTGGTGTGGGACCCACGATGCCGTCTGCAGTTTTCCACTTGGGACCCCCCACGATCGGAACTCTTCCAGTGGTTGCAGCTGCACAGCCACCAATGTTCAAGTCCGATCCAGTGCAAGTTGCAACATTAAGTGGAAACTGTTCAGGTCAAACGATCGACTTGACGCTGGACGATGAAGATGATGACGATGACGATGACGATGACGATGACGATGACGATGACGATGACGATGACGATAAAGACGATGAGCCTGTGTGGACTCAACAACCTGAACCTGCTGCCGTGGGCTCTACATCCTCTGATGTTGTCAGGTTGAATATGTTAGATGGAACTGACAACAAGGATGCAAACGTAGAGCAGGTTTTGCAGCAGATCCAGATGGTATCGGACGTTATGACTCCGTTGGTGGAAGATGTCGAGTCGGACGTGGACGAGGATTTCCCTGTAATATCTCCATTGATGTCTTCGTCACTGCCTAAGGAGATATCTTCGGAACCTCTGTATGTTCCGACATCGGAGCCTTCACGAGTTTCTTCATCAGCATCACAAGTGACCAATGGATTAGCTGCTTATAGTCAGACGAACGAGACTGCAAGGGAGTCGTTGGGTGCAAATTGCAAGATAGTCCCCATACCTCAGACACCAAACGATCTAGTTTCTCATAACCAGACGAAGGAGGATGTACATACGGCATTGGACGCGATTCGCAATACATCCTCAATTTCTCAGGAACGACAAAACGGAGGTGATTTTGAACTGAATGTCGCACTGGAAGCCACTACACAACAAACCTGTTCGCCAACACTAAATGACGATGATGACTATGACATGGCAGATGTGGATGAAGAACTTCCGAACCAAGCTAAAAAATGCGGAGGGGCACTAACGACAGTAGATCGGCTTGTTGAAGCTGAGAACCTGGAGGACGGAGAAATCTTTGAAGAAGGAGCGCCAACACCTAAGATGCAGATTCAACAAACTATGGGACGAAATAATCTGCCTGGGTACTTTGATGCACACTCCGTGGATGCAATGGGAATTCGCCCTCACGTACGCAACAAGAAGCAAAAAAAACGTGGCAAAAAGAAGAACAAGAGAAAGGTGGAAGCCATTCAAACAACGTATACTCGACTAGGCGAAATGCAGCCGGAATTCGATCGATCAACTCGTCCACGATTATTTGCAGAAGCCCCACCACCTGGGCAGTACTCAATGTCGATGATAATGAATGGTGCAAACGGTGAACCGATGGGTATGCGTCCTGTCTATAAGGATTCACTTCCACCCTTTCGACCTGGTGGTCCACCTGTTGGTGGACTACATCCTTCGATGAGACCACCACCTCAATATGTAAACACTCCTCCACTGCTACCATCATCGTACCAAGATAGTCAGATTCTGCGCGTAAATCGTCAAGGCAGTATGGAGATGCTTGATGGCGGACCTCGACCGTCGTTCCATCCAATGTTCTCAGAGCCCCCAATGCACGGAGGATTTAAGTATCGATCAACGCCGATGACGCCACCCAGATTAATGGCAGGTGAACAGAGCCATTTATTGCAGCACTCCGCATCGCGTCTTCTCCCTATCCCCTCCTGTGCTCATTGTGATACCTCCAACACTATTGGTACGAAGGAGTCTGATGGCTCAGATAATTTTGACCTTGACAGCCTACGAGCAGCTGCGATCAGAAGCAAGGTTAAGCGTCCTCTGAAGACATTGACTTCGACACCGACGTCATCACCGACAGTTCCAACAGTATCCGTGACCCCTTCATCTTTGTTGTCATCCTTGGTGACTTCCCCGTTGCCAAATCCTAACGAGGAAAGACGTTCAGAGTCTATAAGCCCTGAGATCGACGAGCTTCGTCTCGAGATTTTACGGTCTATGACGCGAAATCGGAAACGAACTGCTAGCAAGTCTATAAACAATGTTCAAGCGCCGACACTAGCGACTAGTAAGGCGAGTGCAGTTGAACTGCCAAATCAGAGCAGTGACCATGCGGAGCCTGCCGATGTGGAGGATAACATTATTAACGAGAAAACTATGGCAGCCGACAGAGACTCAAGTGCAACGAAAGAGCCGTCAAATCTACTCATGCAAACATTTGTTAAAGTTAAACGAATTGTGAGCAATGGTCCTCCCTGTACAACGGAAAAATCTGCTGCTGCGTATGAGCAGAGTGAATCAGGCGAGAAGGTAAAACCAGCTTTGCAAAGTGTGGGTTCTGCAGTCCCATTAAAGGAAGCGACCGTAACAACAGCAGAATTTCGCCCCCTAACAGCATGCTCTCAGTCGCTTGTCATTCGCCTTAGTCCGGAAGACTTCTCACCACGGAAGAGTGAAGGTATCACACGCATGAAGTCAACGAGCTCAAGCAGTTTACACGATGCGATTAAAGAGATGCGACGAAAGATTGCTGAACGTGAGAAGGAACAGATAAATCGCTTGTTGGAGACCACAACAGCCAGATTATCCAAGCAATCGACAGGGCTGCTTTCGTCATGTCCAGCATCATCATCTATTCCACCCGAATTATCTCAAGAACAAAAGGTGAATAGTGTAACTGTTCAACCATCAGGTACTTCAACTATATCCCCCGAGGTAAGTTCCAATGCTACCACAATCGTGAAGGAACCACACTCAGCAACAACTGCGGGCCGGGTTGAGACCAAGGGAGTTACCGATGACGTCAATGTGCACGCAAACAGAACTGAAGGAACCATTGAGCAGACATCGCCATCTGAAGGCATTCCAGTGTCGGTAGTGGAAATACAATCAGCAGAAAAAGCAGCGTTGGAGACTCAAGAGCGGAATGAAACTTCAGCGGTCAGTACATATGTCAATTTGCACGTTTTGCCTCATGTGTTTCAGCATCAGGTGCCGACCAGTGATGGGCGAAACGGAGATCCGGCTTGCGAACCTTGCGTAAAGAAATCTATAGCGCCTGTCGCGGTGGCTTCGCACTGAGTGCAGATGAGCTTATCGTTGAGCATCACTAATAACTTGTTTGTTTGTGTGTGATTTGTTTGCTTTTGTATTGTGCTATAGCAGGATAATCTGACGTTGCTAGTTTCTAACGGTGTACGAGAAGAGAAATCGTATGAAGCCCCTGTTAGTGGAAAACCATTTTCTTCAGATGCATCGGATTCTGGCAGTGATGAACTTGACTTCGATGCAATTCTGGTGGAATACGAACACTGCGTGGCCGAGTGTAAGGAGGCGGATATACACATTGTACGACTATCAAACGAATTGGCCCAACTTGGAAAGCAATTTCCAACTGTTGGTTGAACGCCAGGTGAAGCGTGAGAATGCCACACCACTTCAGTGTGTCAGCGTCGTGTAAGTCCGAAGGGATCTCGTCCAAGCCTTCGCTCAGCGTTGGCGAATACTGACGAGATGTTGTTTTTGACAGAGTCGAGGAACTACTTTTTGTGCGTGTGTTGGGAGGAGCTACTGAAAATAGGTGTGAATGACGCCGAAAAATGGAGATGTAGACTACCGATAGTGTAATGACGTTCTCCTGGTGGGCTGAGTCAGCCCGGCTGACACGTCGATTGGCGTTGCAGAAGCACTGTGTGAAGAAGTAAAGTTAGCTTTATGTATTTATCGGAATGAAGTTGATTTGATCCAGTTTGGTGTTTGCTATCACGGTCTATTCTTGGGTGCTTAGAAGTGCAGAGGATTCGAGTACGGAGGATACCGGTCGTCAATCCAAATGTTTACCATGTCATCCACTTGCAGAATGATATCAAGCAGATTCACTTCATCCTTGAACGTCATAGGCGTCGGATGAAGTGGTGATCCGCACAATGTGACCATGAGGCTCTCATCTTCGTGAATAAACGCCCTTGCCATAATATCGAAGTCCACTTCAAGCTTTGGCGATAATAATAACGACATTATGCTGGCCTTGGCAGTATCGAATAGCACCTGATGCTGCGAGAACGCCTTCAGAATTTGAGGTCGGACGTATTGTGTAAATAAATAGTCAACGACTGACAATATACGCAGCATGAAGGAGCCTGCTTTCGCCGTAGTGTGCAGCTTAGTGAACTCACTGGTGCTTACGTTGAGTTGTCCGAAAGTTTTAGATGATGAGGCCACATTATTTTCGCTTCCGTCGGTGTTAATGGACGTTGGACCGAACGAGAAGTTGAGCGCGCAATGTTCGTTTGTTTGTTTTGAAGCTCCTCCTGTCGAAATTGGCTGTTTGGGAGGTTTAGGACTGATTGGCAGCTTTTTCGCTGCCAACAACGCCTGCTCTCGACGCTCTTCTTCATGTGCTACCAAGGCATCGAGGTCTAAGAGTACTTCTGTGGATAGGTCTGCCAACATGACACGACCAATAGGTTCCACAACTTTGATTGATTGTTGCTTTGTTTCGCCAGTGAAATTCTTGGTAGATGGTAGCATAACGTCAATCTGCATTCCAACCCGACTATTTCCCAACGAAACCATCTCAGCACAATAAAAGCCTAGGAAACAGGGCGGTACAGTAATTCCCATGCTCAACGGTCCACGGAAGTCTGCGTCCTTGAAAGACCCGTTTAGTACACAATCATCACCAGTGCCTTTTACATTCCCTGCAATCTCAGCACTCACGTCGTTAATATTTTCTCGTACAAATTCGATTACGTTTTTCAGGGTCTGCCAAAATTTGCTGAATGTTTGAACCCGTGCTCGAAATGAATCCTGTGTTGGGCGGTAGCGTCTCAAATCGAGAACTGGCGGGGACCCTACGGGATGCATTTCTCCTTCAGTGTTTACAGCAGCAGATGCAGCAACAGCAGCGGCCGCTATCGCTATGGCTGCATGGACAGTAGCCTTTCTTCCTAGACGAAAGCCATATATGAAGCCATCTACACCAGCACGCGGTTTGCTGCAGTCGATACCCAGCACGATACGCTCGTACAACTTAGTTAGTGCCTCAACAACATTGTGCGCATTGAGCGTTGAGTAGAAATGCTTTGCCGAAACTTGAACACTGGCTGGTTTTTTCGACAAGCACTTGATCGTGTCGAAAAACTTGTCTATGTCAAAAAGCTCGAATTGATGCTGTGTCGTAGAAATATCGTTCGCCAGCGATATTGTCTTTGGGTGTGACTGAGCTTTCAGCGGCAATATCGCAGTCTGCATTTTCTTAATGTAGACGAGCTCGAGAACGCGCTTCCACGCTGTACGTAGCCTTTCGTCTTGATTATTTTTGTCATTACTTTCATTCGACTCGATAGTTTCTTCATCGACCGAGAAAGCGTTGTAGTATGCACAAATCGAAGCCAGAGACTGGAAACTATATCCTGATGGAAATAATCCACTACCTTTGAGTGCAATCAGTAGATTGAACTGGGGTGGAGAAAGTTGTAACAACTCGGCAATTGCTTGTAATTTCAGGTCGGAACTGGTCAGTAATGACGAGAATATCTGCGCAGCATTTTTTCCAGCGCCCAAAATGGGAGGCAAAGGACGCTGTGATTCTCCATCGGCGCTCTCATCTCTACTTGCTTGCTTAGTGATCTTTCCCTTGGATTGTTGCTCGCGAAACGCGTTTAAGTCAAGCTCCTTGAGTTCTTTCTCCATGATATCATCAATTGGCTGCCCTGAAATCTTGATCTCACCTTTAATATCCAGCTTGGCTGGTGGCAAGTTGAAAGCTAGCGCGAGTTCATACGGGAAGTACAAGAGTGCCAAGTCACGAATAAGAGAACTTAATACATCAGAGCAAAGCTTGCGAACCATCGGCTCAGGCAGATCCAAGCCACCTTTCACACGCCTTGAGAAGTTAATAAGCTCAACATACGTAGCCTCTGGCGAGAAGAGGAACTCCCATCTACCTTGCCCTACTGCAGTTGGGTCATCAAGGTCCTCCACGTAGATGAGGTTGATAGATGCTTCAAAGTCAGAGTCCATATACATACTGTCCCAGATCGACTTTGGTATTCGGGTGCCCTTCTCACCGACTACTTTCACATGCTTACCACAACAAACTATGTGGCCTTTCATGAAAATTTTACACGTAGGGGTGATTCCCTGTGCACCGTTCGTCTGGTGAGTGATCTGAATCGAGTATGAACCGTTGAAGCTTTCGACAAAGAAATCACGTAGTCCGTAAAATATACCGTCAATACTGAAGCGCAGTGAATAGCCATTTTCGCGTGGGTGCCAATAAAATCGTCGTAGAGCATCTAGCTTGGACTGCGCACAGCGCATCCTCGCAGCCAGATTAATTGCATTCGTCGGACTATCCATAGATTCAGCTGTAGGTGTTGGCCTACTCGTTGATGAGGGCATTGAGCCTTGTTTCCTTGAACGTGGACTGCTCCAATATTTTGCTCTTTCTTGTTGCCGCTTTTTTTCTTCCTCAAAAGCAACCGCTTGCATCGACATAATCGTCCTCTCAAGCAGATGAATCTGTCGTTTCACCTTTTCTTTCTTGACACCCCACTTTCGTTTCTTTGTCGCTTGCTGCTCTTTTGTCCGTGTGTACACTTGTTCCAGATCCTTGACACTTTCTTTCCACGCAGTGTCGAATGCAGTCTTGTCAATATTTATCGAAAAGAGTTCCAAATCAATGCCTGCAGGTTGCGTTTTGAGGGATTTGGGTGGCGCAGGCGCTTCAAAACCATTGCATTGGTCACATTCTTCAGATATATTAGTTTCTTGAGGTTTTCCAGCCACAGCATTCTTGTTTGAACATTTCGATGATGTGTCGCCATTGCTATCGACAACCCAGTTTACGACATTGCTAGCTTCATCACTACTGCGAAATTCGACATCATTTTCGTTGCAAATTTCTTCTGGCAACATAATCGGCAGGATATCATTGTGCACACGCCGACGTGTCCGGATCCACCGTCTCCGACGTACATAATCGGTTCCGTTGGGCTTGCTTCGCTCTTCACACTTCTTGATTAAAAAGTTGATCATAGCAAAGTCCCAAGCGTACACCCATCCGTCAGAATCACACTTGCAAGAGGTTTTGTCTACAACCCAATCACTCGTCCACTTCCAGTTCACAGGCAGTTGCGGCTCCACTTTTCTGCGGGTCTGGCTTGACGGTGAGCCTTGCAGCCCGCTCCATTGATGACGGTCTGTCGGGAGAAGGTGACCTGCCTCAAAAGACAATTACTTAGTAAATCAACAGCTTACACAGTACAAAACTGTCGTCACACCAACGTACCTGGAAATGAAGAACCCCACGAGAAACTCAAATAGGAGTATCGTTGGTGCTCGTAGATATCGTCGATTGCTTCTTCACCGCTGAAATCGCGCACACCAAATTCACGGTGTACCCGCTGCAAAAACTGCTCTTCTTTACCCTGCCATCAGTTCAGATTATTAGCACTGTTACTTCCATTCTGCTGCTTTTTATTTCAGCTTCTAGAAACTAACCCGCTGTTTTGCCAGGATCTCCTCCACGCGATCGACTTTGCGAGGGTCGTGTGCCCAATAGAACGCACGAAGTCGCGAGCGCAGCCTCTCCATCTTTTCTTCATCATCATCTTCATCGGACCAAACAAGTTACACGCAGTATGTGTGAGTAGCAGTATCATAAGCAGCATCCATCCGTCTCCACCCTTCATTTCGCCTCGGAAGATATTCATCTTCACCTGAAGAACGAGTGATCGACAATACTGCTACATACAACATCTACATCACTATGAGTGTAACACAACGTACGATCAGTTAGGGCTTCAGTACCCCCCAGAGGAACCTCAGACGCCGCACTAGGATTCGATAGCGCAGGAGTCGTGGTCTTCATCTTGCAAATGGACGTCGTGGTAACGGCTTTTTGCAATTTCAGCCTATCAACGATATAGGTATTAAAAATACTACATGTACCGGTACATTATCGGCCATCCACAACCGACGTCGCATTTGAGACCGCGCAAAACATTTTCGGTCTTAACGCCAAACCCCGCGATTTGAGTTATTAGGGGGAGTCAAACCTGACAAAAATAGCACTTGTTTTGACTGCTGGTTTTGGAGGCGAAACCAGCAAGTGCTTGTCTCAGGACCAGATTTTAGAAAATCTCGCGAGGTCATCTTCGCGCCAAGATCTTCGCGCCAAGATCTTCACGCTGTGGACTGGAAGCAGAATGCCGGCTTCGCGCCAAAACGCATCTTGCGTCTCCCTGCCAAAGCTTTCGCGCCGAGATCTCACACCTCGATGACGTCTGCACCCGAGTTTTCGCGCCAAGAATCAATGGCTAGGACGCGTTGAAGCGAGCGATGAGAGAGCTGTTGTCGTGCAGTTGGCAATTTGCCAAGACCCCAACAAGCGAACCTTGATCAGCTCGGTGTTTCCGTCGTCGCCAGCAGCTTACTCGCGTGAGCCATGGGCACAAGCAGCGATTCCAAGAACCCACACCTGACGGAGGAGGACATCAAGGTCCTGGTGAGCTGGATGGAGATTGTAGTGGGCCTAGTGCTCACTACCTAGCTTACACGTACAATCGATGGAAAGCCGAAGATCACCAAGAGTGCTGCGTACGCCCAGATGACCGCTCACCTCCATGCGAAGACGAAGAAGTACAAGGATCTGAAAGCAA
>NBNE01000601.1:0-19693 GCA_002215365.1 Phytophthora megakarya
ACAAAACCGATAGTGACCGTGGTCACAGCTGTATGACTTTGGAAAAGTTATCCACAAAATATCATATCATCGCTCATTAGAACCGTATTACTCCGGTCCTAAGGGAACGCGTTTCCTAAGCGAACTTTAAATTTAGCCAACTACAAGAAAGTATTTTAACATACGTAATGCACTAAAGTCTCACATCACTCACACTAAAATTAAGTGCTTTCGTAGAGGACCGACGATGACTCGCCCTCGCTACACTGGGAAGTATCGCGGAAGAAGTAGACACGAATAGCAGTCGACTACACCCACAATCATAGAGTGCTTAAACGCCTTGTTGAAGGGGTCAAGGGTGTAATTGACGAGTTTTACCCTTCTCTTTCCAAGGCAGATAGAAAAGCAAACAAAAGCAGATTTCTAAGTGGAAGCAACAAGCTGAATTTATTCAAGATGTATGCGCGGAGGGCAAATGACATTTGCAGAACTACAGGACAAACGGCCAAGCTACCATTCTTTCCCGTCAAGCAGAAGAAAATATCGTGTTGTGGCTAAATAATATGCGTAGAAATGGATGTCCTGTGTCGGCAAAAATGCAACAGTTGAAAACCCTAGAACTAGCAGAAGATGGAGGTATACCTACTAATGTATTCAGTGCGTCATACTAGTGGAGAATACGCTTCATGCGGAGACGCAAACTATCTATTCGTGCAAGAACCCGTCAAGGCCAGGCAACTCCCGAGGATGCACAGGAAGGTTGGTCGAAGTTCCTTAGCGTGTAAGTTTTGAACAGAACATCGCAAACGTATTCACCGCGGACCAAACAGGTTTGTTGTGCTGGTATTATTAGTATATGTAGGAACGCTAACCTATTTTTTATATTCTAGCTGTATTCTTCAAGTATCTTCCTTGTAAGACTGTCACCACTAGCGGAGAGAAGACCGTGTGGATCAAGTGTAGCGGCAAAGACAAGGAGCGCGCCACAGCAATGCTTCTTGCTGATTGACATGGTAATAAGCAGACGCCTTTCCTAGTCCTCAAGGCCAGGGTATCTCGCCACAAAAGTATTCAAACTCTTACCGACTCTAAGCGTCATGGATTTGGCGTTAGATTGTGGAAAGAGATCTCACGCCTCCAGCGTGACCACCGATGCCAAATCTATGGTAACCCAACAGCTTGGTGGAACGCTCATAATTTGCTCAACTTCTTGGAGTATCATTTCGGAAACAGGGTCAACATGGACGATAAGTTACTCTTGCTTCGGGATGATTTCTCAGGACATTTGACCCCAGAGGTCACACAGTATGCAATCTCGATAAACGTTGAACTGATGAAAGTGTCTCCATGCTATACCTAAGTGTGCCAACCGGCGGGCATAGCCTGGAATCAACCATTCAAGGCAAGATTACGCACTCGCTGGGTGGATTGCCTTCGCAAACAAATTGCACACCACCACATTCTGGAGAAGCGTCAGCTGGAAAATCTAAGGAAAATTCTAAACAAGTGGAGGAAGTAAAGAGAACGCAGCCGCAACAACTAGCTAGAGAAAGATTAGGGAGCTTCAAAATAGCATTGAAGTCACGGTGTTTGAGATGCAGACTACAAAGCGATCATGTATCACGGACTGGATAACCGATTCATGGAGTGGCCTGTCGTCGTCAGCCATCATCAGCGGGTTTGCAAAGGTCGGACTTGTTGTCGACAATCACTGCCTTGCAGAGTCAAGTGAGGAAGACTGTGTCGAGAAAATCAGCGATCTCTTCGATCGGCTCGCTGATCTTTGAATCGTAGAAGCCGGTATGGAATCCGGTGATGAAGTTGTCTGTAGTGATAGTTCAGACGACTCTGATCCTGATTGATACACTTATATAAACAATTGAAATGCCTTAGGTTGATTTGAAGGTAAACAAATGTAGTTGGACACGTAGCTCAGTACCGTTATTTTATGCGGATGGACATGGGTTCGAGTCACGCCGTGTCCTTTATTTTTGATTGGTCAAAAATAAAACTGTAAATTGTAGAGATTGTATGTATTACAGGGAACATTGCAGTTCGCTTAGGACAGCAGTAATACGGTCCTAAGAAAACATGTTGGTTGCGCTATGCGCATTTCATGGTCAATGTGATATCAATTTTCAGCGAAATCAATATCAGGTTTAGCGTTTGACAGGATATCAAATATTTGTATGGAACTAACTGGGAACCAAGTCGGTGGACCGAATATCGTGTATACCAGGATATTGTTGCGATTGGCACTTCGCAGTCTATCTACTGAATACTACCTCGCACGTGCTTGCTGTAGCATTGTTACTAGAGGCACTCTGCTACATGGAATACTGTGAAGTGATTGGTCAATTTTATGGAATACTCTACTGTGATTGGTGGAGAAGTGGTCAAGTTGAAATTGAAGCGGTGCAACGATATGACAATATTCTTGTGCATACCCGCCTCCAATATTGCGATTTAGGAAATGAAAATATTTTTTGTGCATACCCGCCTTCAATATTGCGACTTAGGAATGAAACTTTGTAGGATTGTAGGTAGGGCATCGGTAAACAGCATCGTGTTCTTTAGGTTGTCTAATCCACTATCAATAACTTTCAAATCTACTTCCTTCGAGTCAAGTCAACTACAAGCTTCGTTCGCTACCCTACACTCGCAATTAGTCATGAGACCAAGCTACGCGGAGACCATCAAACTCGTCGATGATGACTACTTCCTGTGGGAGTTCAACGTGCGGATGAACCTTATGCGCAAGGGACTCTTGCACACATAATGAAGTCACAGTTCGACCGTCTGAGTGACCGCTCCACGGTGACATGGAAGACTGAAGGTATGAAGGCACTTGGTATGATCGCTGGTTATGTCAGCCTCACTTACCAAGTCTATATCCTTGGAACAATGACGGCTCCTGAAGTGTGGAGCCTGCTCGAGGAGCAGTTCAACCGCAACACCGTCAAGAACCGGTTCATCGTCACCAAAAAATTGTACAACTTCAAGATAGAGCCGGGAACGAAGTTCACGACTCATGTGGACAAGTTCAAGGAGATGTCCTGCAGATGGAGACGATTGGTGAGGCTTTGGATGAGACTCGCCAGCTCGTGTTGCTCCTAGGCAGTCTGACGGAAGAGTACAAGATGATCAACCCAGCGTTCGAGAACACGCCAAACATCACGCTCGCCTACGCGATCCAATCTCTCGCTGGAGATCAGGCCTCAGATGAATTTGCTACGAAGAAGAAGGACTACGACAAGCGTCGATTCCCTGACACGGCTTTCTACTGCAAAAAAGAGTGGACACAATGAATTTGAGTGCCAAAAGAAAAAGGCTGAAAAAGGACGTGGTCAAGTCGCGCAGGAACAACGCCACGACTTCTCCTTCGCGGCTACGAGTGCGATGGCCAAATCCAAATGGCTCGTCAACGCTGTGGTGGAGTGTCAGGAAGTTCGGCGCGGTGATATACCGTCGACGAGAGACGCAGGACGAATGACGGAAAGGGACCTGACGAATGACGGGAAGATCTGATTCTCTAATTCTCTGATCCCGATCAGATGGTCACTAAGAGCGGGACCTCCGAAAAAGTGACACCGTCATATAATCATGTGGCTGCGCCGACGACCCCATATTGGGGGGACCTGGGACGGACCCCGTCCTACGGCCATTCCAAAATATCGGAGCCCACAAATCATGAATCAGGTCGAGGTATCACAAGGATTAGGGGTGCAGTAAGTGCGACCGTCAGACGAACTATGCAGGAAGGACGTCGGTAGATAGGATAGACAGGATAGGATCGGTTCCCAATATTCTTGGTTGTGTAAAAGTCTCCCTAAGTTACTGGTTGGACAGGAGCCTCAAATCTTCTTCGTGCTTCTAGACCCTTCAGCTCTCGGCAAGTAGAGCCGCCTCGATAAGTGCGCCCCCCCCCGACGTCCGGATTGGTTGGTGAACTCACCCCAACACCCCGTGCCCGTAGTGAGGGACACGTAAAAGAATATCGTCGAAGCGTCCTTCTATAACAGGACGCGTGCTACGAAGAACGAGTGGTGGCCCGATAACGCCCCACACTCCCTTGGAAACACCGGCCCGATAACGCCTCCGGACCACAGACAAACCCCACGACTGAAGGTGAACAAGGCCGGAAGTCGTCGTCAGAACTGACACCCGTCTATTAAGACAACCCACACCGCAACAAGATTCTATCCTAGCTACATCTCCACCTTGACATGAGATACGCTACTACAAGTCCCGGGAAAATACCTGATACAGCCATCGATTTGGCCGCATCGGGTTTGCGCGAGGGCAAGCTTACACAAAAACGTGAGCCCGCTACTCCGCAATGGTACCGCGACCCGGGAGTACTACTCCAGAAGACGGAGTGGAGATAAAGCAAGAGCCAGTTGGGGGAGCGCCATCGATCGGAAGGTCGTCGGTGGCATGTGAGCTCGAAGGAGATAGACCTGTCGCGTCGTGAAGCTCGGAAGGAACCTTCAAGACAGGCCATGGGACCAGCGGCGATCACGATGGCTACGAAGAACAGTTTGCCGTTCCCGATGTGGCTCCGCCCGGAGCCACCACGGACTTCGACGCAAGTCGAGGTCCGACCGATCTGAAGTTTGAAAGAGTTGAAGACCAACAACCAACGCTCACCAGGGCCCAATCGGCGAAGCGCAAGCCCAAGAGATAGAAGAAGATGCGCGTGCAAGTTCGCACATGACAAGTGTCCGGGACAAGTTTGTGTCCATGAAGAAGTTGAAGACTTCAATCCGCATCACTATTGCGGATAGTACAAAGTTCAACGCAGTTGGGATTCGCACCGTCGCGTTGAAGTTGATAAGCCGAACGTCTGTCGCATTGTCGGATGTTCGGTACACCCCAGAAGTTGAAGGGGTGTTATGGCGGTGTCGAAGCTGGCCGAGAAGGATGTCGTCGCGCAGTTCAGCAAGGCCAAGTGTGTCTTTCGCTATAGCGATGCAACCGTCATAGAGGCCAAGCGTTGCTATAACATCTACAAGCTGGAGACAGTGTGTGCTAGGTCGCGTCGACATCTCGTAAGGGGCCATGGGCCGTTGCGCATGCCCGCCTCGGCCACATCCCGTTCAAGCGTTACCTGCAGTTGTCGACTATGGCAGAAGGAGTTCTTCGCATAACAGACGACGGATTATTTGACCACGTCTGCGCAGGTTGCTTCATGGGCAAGATGAGAGCGGACGACTTTCCAAAATATCCGGAAAAACTCGTCAAGAGTGAAGGGGTGCTTCATCTATTGCGCTCCGATGTCGTGGGTCCGGTGCAGATGAAGGCACCTGATGGCTGCACGTTTGCTGTTACAGTTATTGATGTGATACAGCGGTGACCTTACTTACGGTCGGAAGACCACTACTCAAAAGATAGCAAATTCGCTGACCTGCAAAGGTCTGGGAATGGCGTGTGCAACCTCTCGTGTGAATCCCCTTGTTAAATCTTTTCGTGCTACAGTTACGCTTTGGGCTTAGAAGTCCGAGAACCACAGCGACTGCTCTTGGTCTTGGGTGATCCGTGAATACACCGTCCGAGTGAGACTTAGGCTCGAGCTCTGCAAGTTCCAGTCTGAATGTGCTTCAAAGAACTCGAAATGCCCCGAGTTTCTTGATATGCAGCACAACATACCACACACACACACTTGTCCACTTCTCTTCCACGGCCTTGGACTTGACCGTTAACATTTCCTCCGCGCGGTCAGAACTGGGACCGCGTTCTGGGATCGTCATTCGCCCCTCCGACCCGAGAGTGACTGGGAGTCTCAGTTGGTCCGCCTTGGACCTCGTCAATCCCAGGAACCTCCACTTGTCCTGGGACGTCGCGCACCACGCCTTTTATAGGCGAAAACAGTCAAAGTAACTTAAGACTGCACTCCAAGTCTCGCGCCGGGACAAAACACCACTACTGTGAGAGCTCCAATGGAAGGTCACCTCCTTCCCAGAAGTGCCAATCGAAATCCAGTTGAAACAGCCATCCAAGTAGCACATAATATGCAATTACTCAATTAACCCAACAATATAGTAAGGTTAACCTTGTTAAAGTGGCTTGAGTTTTATGGGAAGACGATTAACCTTAGTGGATGATGCCGGAACACGTGCTAAGCCTGCACGCTCACCGATGACTTCTCCTGCGTCCTTCGGGGCAAATTAATTTCTGATAATGTTTTAACACATGCAAACGGAAACCTACATAGCTCGGGCGCCAGTCCCGCTACAAACTATAAGTCAAATAAAAATCGAAGGGTGAGAATATAGCCACTCATCACAAAGCGCAGTCAGCTTGAATCTCGGAAGCATGCCTAAGTCGAACATGACACTGACATTGGTCAGAGCATGTCGGATTACTCCAACGGAAGTGTTCCGTCAGCCCAATCTTCGTCGCATGCCTGATGTGATACAGATCTTCGAGCCGACCTTTCACTCAACCTCAACTTTGAGCCGATTCTGGGACTTGTATCCTGCCACTCTATTCTGGAACCCTTGAAAACCTTCCGATACCACTCGAGCTTCCAGAATTCCCAGACTATATCTTACATCCGACATATCGAAACATATCATATCGAGTCTGAGAATAGTATGGGAATTCACACCAGCCTCAATTCTGGAGTACGTCATGTCCACCACATCCTGAAATTGTCTCAACCCCAAAGTCGGTGATAACATGAACACTCTCTACCGATATCTCGAGACCATTCATCACCATATCCGTCGACCCACAATCACCCAGAACTCCTTCCGATGAATTCAGGTCTGAGAAGTGTATGGGTAGCCTGAAAATACTATCAGATTTTTCCACTTCCAGTCTCAAACCCTTCCACACTGAACCACGACGGTATTAGTAGCTTCCAGAATAGAAGCTCATATGTCATAGAGAGTCGAGTAATCTAGATACCTCTATCCACAGTCAAGAACATTTTTTGAGGTCAAGTCTCGTCATCTGCCAGAGTGAATCTATCAGTTCTTGGTCTGGTCACATCTTCCACTTTCTTCGCCTCTTGACATTCAACCATCAACTGCAACAGAACGAACATTTTCTGTCCGTTGATGGGTTCTAGATGGGACGGTAGAATCAATTGACTTGGGTACGTCAGACAACCGGTGATGTCCACACCAATTTTCTGGGATCTAATCCATCACATAGACCCTTGATCAAGCCTGCCAGCTTCTCCCTGAACTGGATCCGCAACTTACGACATTAGTATCTCTCCTCCGACGTCGATACGTCGACGTCGACATCACATACAACACCCCTGCCACCCGGCGGATGGGCATTGCCTTTGCCGATCAAGAGGTGTCAGAACTTCCAGATCCTTGGCGAAGTCGATCAATTTCTTCTGACGTCTGATTATCAGATTTACATGGCTGAATGTCCTCGATCTTCACATCTACCGTCGTCATAGGGACTTCAGGCAGTACCGCCATCTGACCATCGACATCTTCCGCGTACAGATCACTTCCTTCATGGTAGTATACACATTCATCATAATCTTGATCTGAGTCCCATGTGAGGTCCGAATTCGACGCCTCTGGTTGATCTTCAACAACAGGTGATCAGTTTTCTGCAACATAGCCGCGACGGACATGTCGTTCAACGGATCACCTGCCACATGTGCCGTCCCAGATTGTACACTCATCATTGATGACGGATCTGATCCACCGCACTTCGACGGTATGTTCCTTGATCCTGAGGCCCAAACGCAGTTGATCCTGATTGGCGACTTCGGTTTCATCTCGATCTTCTTCTTTCGGCGCATTATCCGCACTTACGTCTCCCACAAGCGGCGAATCTGTACCACAGACTTCCGGCGTTACTTGATCTACTAGCACCTCCTTGACCGTTACGACATGTGATACATAGTCTCCATCTGCGATAGACGACAGATCCTAATTCTCACTTATGAAAGCTACTAGATTCAACGGTGGAATCTCCGACGGCGACTTGTCCGACGGCGGGTTGTCCCACCGTAGGAAGGCAGGAACACCTTGATCCTCATTTGCTTTGACCTTCCGACACTTGATCGACGTTGTCTTCGGTCTCTGAAGTATTGCCCGTAGAGTTTTGTACTCGGATCGCTCAACTGCGGATCTAGGCGGAGTCTCGGACTCCATATCTCCGGATCCAACGCCTACCGTGGCTTCTAGCGCTAGATTTTGCCACTCCATGTAGCGACGCGACCCGATCGAGATGAAACCCGGTAGTCGTGGCACATGATCTCCATCCAGCCAGATTCCAATCCTTTGGTCTTGACGCAGGATCAAACCTCATCTCCGATGTTGGTGATCGAGATGTACTTCGTCCTCCCAGGTCCATCGGATATTGTGAGAACCCATCGATCCCCATGACCCATAGTTTGTCATGGATCGACGATCCCAGGCGCAACGGCAGTTCCACTTACTCTCCTGCTCCAATCTGAAGGTATTGGACAACATTTATGACCTTCGCCTTATCGCTATAGAGCTGGCGTCTTCCGCTGAGCTGGATCCGGATTTCATCCGGCAAACGGATTGATCCATGAGCAAGATCCAGGCGGATCCCGGCTGGAACCATGAAGTCCATACCAAGTATAGGCTGTTGGACAGTCAGATCACCAACCCAGACACCGAAGAAACATACCAATAATCTAGCGAGAGTCACCTTGATCCGGGTTCTTCCGTCTGTCCGGCACACATTGTCACCTATTCCCACGCAATCCTGGATCTGACTCGAGTCGATATAACACCCAACCTTACGAGCAAAGGCGGTGTCCACGATGGAGACCTCGGCGCCGGTATCTAAGAGTAAGATCGCCTTCTCATTGTGGATCTTGCCTGTGATCTTGGCTTGGCGGAACCATTTACCTGGAGACAGTAACTCCGTGACTCCCCCGTAGTAAATCCATGGTTGTCGACCGTCGGTACTCCGCGATCTTCCTCGGCTTCTGGGTCTCCGATGTACCATCACGCTTCGTGGGTTTAAATCATAGATCCGGATCCTGCTGCCTCTAATAACCTCGTGACTCTCCTGGTTGGAGATCCACACTCGTGGTGACTTCAGATCTGGCATACCCGTCGCCTTGGCGAAGACTGGAAATTGCGAAAGTATGTTTCCCATGCGGGTCACGTGTATTACCGTGTAGATCTTGTCATTTGCTAATTTGATCTACCGATGCTTTGTTCACAAATGCATAGATGCAATATCTAGAACGCTCGGCTCGTATCGGATTCCACCCCGACGAGCATCCTAGTTAATATCTTCTCAGCAGCTTGGGGTAACAAATCCATATGCTTAGTGGGGTTAAACCACTGGCGGATCTGGTTGTAGAACTCTTCCATTGGATATTTCCCCATGTTATGCAATTCTCCACATCCGCGACACACGAAGAGGCAGTGATCCTACGGATGTTCTCTCTTGACACACTTCGCGCACGTAACACGCCACCAGTAACCAAGATCCGAGTGCTTTCCGGATCCACAGTGCGAGCATCGATCCCGGTTAAAACCATTACCATGGGGATTATCGAGTTATAATCATGGTGGCCATGATCGCGGTCTGAAAGTCTTGGATCTAGGTTCGCCAGTCTCCTTCTCCACCTTCGGGGCCACATCTTCGTTCGCTGCAAGAAAGATCCTGCGATGACTATTGATGTCGGAGTCAGGTCTATCCGATTCGTCAGATCTAGACCCAGCAGCTTGGATCTGGATCATACAAACTTGTTTCGCTGGAGCGGATGGGGCTGTGTTGGTCACCGTCTGTCAGTACTTATTGGATCGAAATGCAGCTTTCTTCTGGCGATTCTTAGCAAGATCCCGAGCGCGGAGGGCTGCCTCAAGATCATCCGCGTTAGTCAAGCGCAGCAAGGTCAACCGTTCTGATACATCTTGATCCTCAAGTGTCTCGATGTAATAATCCGCACGATCTCGTCGATTCTTCGCGCTGGCATCCTTGATCTTGAGTCACGCGCGGAGTCAAGCCACATTGAGCCGATACAAGTAGTCCAGAGGCAATTCACCAGATCTACATCGCGTATGGTAGTATTGCCTTGCTACCGATACTACAAGCCCATAATACTTGATCTGGAAACTGCGAAGCAGATCACTCGGGTGGATCTACTCAGCTGGCAATACCTGTTCTTGGCAGATCCGACGAGAAGGTCCGCAAAAGTCAAGCACTTTTCATTGTCTGATGCTTGATCCCGCATGAACGAGTGAACGCAGACTTATCTTTGCTGATCCACGCCCGCGCTCGATCTTCGGTCTTCGTCTTGATCCTTGCCAGAAAACGCCTTCAGAACCGAGATCGCCGAGATCCGAACACGTTGTATCATGGTAGAACTTGTGGATCCAGCAGCGGTGGTAGCCGCTGCAGCCTGTGCAGATGTTGGAAAGTCTACATCGTCGGGATCGTATTCCCAGCGAGATCCACAATCTGAGGATCGAATGGATTCATCTCGACATGTTCTGATCCTTGATGCTGCAGCTGTGTACTAGCTGGATCTTCATTCGCTTTGCGCTCCTCGGCCAGGTACCGGTCCATTGCTGCATTGAAGAACTTCTGCAAGGTGCCGACCGATCGATCTGAGCTTTCAGTGGCAGTGGCTTGATCAGTCGGCGCTGATCCATTATCTCGGCCACTTGTTCTAGCCGGACTAGGGCGGCGGATCTTAGATTTCGCCTCCAGCATCGATTCACCAGAGGGTCCCAGATCCACTCAACCGGACTTTACTGGACTACGCCTCGTGGCCAACGCTCGTAGGTCCCTTTATAAGGACCTTCAACCACCAAGTCGCTATATCGGAAGCTGTATACGACACTCCAGATGACCCGTAGTCGAGATCCGCACTTAGGCGAGTCATCGTCGGGTGATTGGTCGAATTGTTGTGAGTGGCGGGAGGGGTGCAATCGTGAATTCCCAACACGACATACTCAAAAAGACAAGGTTATGTTCGTAAATATCGCGATATAGACTAGTTATGGCGCTATACAACTATAACAGGCTTTTTGCGCCATCACGAATTGTCCCAGAAATAACATCAATATCCACACCTCAATTGTAAATTTCGCAATTGTGGCCTAGTACTTGAAGTACCATGGTAGCAACAAAGTCGCACGAAAACTCGTCCTCTGAATTTAAAACGTGACATTAATAGTTTTCAGCTGCGTATAATTGAACACAGGTAAACCTCAAAGCGTTTAAACGTCTGATTTCCTTGAGCGCCCATCACAGACCTTTCTGGTTCTATTTTCGGGACATCTCTTGCGCCTGCTGTGCAGCCGTAGCATCTGCTCTAGTTGTTGTTAAAAATTGATTGTAACATTAGGGCTAAACCGCGCAACATTCATTTTTTAATTGACAGATATATTTCGCACTTGCCATTCGTGCGACATCCACCCCTTTCAATTGGCTAGTAGATTTCTGACTTTGAGGTGGACGACACACGCAACATCGCGGTAATTTATTAAGATAGACGAATATTAAATTTCAGAAAATAAATAGAGTTAAACCGATACCGTCTCGTTTACGATCGCAAACTACTTTAACAGGGAAATAGTAATATCCTAAATGATATTATTTGTGCTATCCACTGACTGACTGAATTCTCTGAAATTTATTCAGAGAATTTAGGCAACCCAACGCAAGTGCACTATATTGGCGTAATACAGTAACTTCCATATCCTCCTCTGATTCGCTGCCCTTCATATTTTATCTTCTCGTCGTTCGTTGACATGGAGCGTTTGCACTCAACGGTGCGGCTGAACCAATTCACGCTGCAGTTCCAGGACACGGCGCTGGAGAAAGCCTATCAGGCGGGACTGCACCCGCGCAAGAAGGCGTTATGGCTGAGCTCGCTCCTGCCTGCCGCCACCTCTCAAATTTTATTCGCTTTGGCTGATGGCTTAGATTATCCTGTCGAAAACTTGCTGGTTACTGTACCAACGCGAGTATTGATTGCGGTACGTTTCTGATAATTTATACTTGCCGCTTAAGAAAATAAAATCTGAGACTTCTTCATTGTAGATGCTACAAGTTGCGATGTGGCTGCTGGTGCGATGGGATCTGGTGCAGGCAAAGGAGCAGACGATGCTGCTCGTGTCTGTGGCCAGTGGGATCCCTACGTTGTTGTTGTATGCGCTCCAACGAGCAAGTCTCTGCCATTGGGTATCTATTTCGTGATATTCTCATACTTTATAATACGGTTTGAGTAACATGGTGTTGTAGGACGCGCTGTTCGTGACTTTTGGCCTTTCATTCTACACAATCCCCAAAGTGACGTCGCTGGGTTATGTGTCGTCTTTTTACGGGAGTTGGGCGACTGCAGTAGTGTATGCTTTCCTCACTTTTGTGGTTCGACCCTCCCCAAGACGAGCAGAAGGTGTTTTGGGTGTTTTCTTTCTGGTGCCAATGGTGTGGGTCTTTAATACCATTGCGTACTATTCGGAATATAATTCTCGCGAGCGGTTTGCACTGCGCCGCCGTTTACGGCGTGAGAGTATCACATTGGCAGTGGCATGTACCTCTGCAAGAGGGGAAGCTTTATTACAAGGTGGAGAGGATGATGGTTGGCTCTTGCTTCACACATTATCACTACGTGGACTGATAGCTGCTAATTCGAACAGTACGGCGTCTTTTGTTGTCGCCGTGGTGCTTTGGGGCACTTTTACATTGGGTGGCTGGACATCACTTCCTGACGCTTTAAAGTTTGTGGATGAAGCCACTGGATGGGCTTGGTTTAGCCACTGTGCAGGTGTAGCCGTCTTTCTCTTAGTGATGACAAGGCGTCTCCGATGGCTGCTTGTAGTGCCGGTAGTTGGTACATTTTTGCTGTGGGTAATGTCACTAGCAATACCGGCATCTTGGATTATTTTCTCGGCCCATAGTGTTGGATACAGTCTTTTGCTGGCTTCAGTAGTGATTGCAATGGGTGTCTTTGGTTGGTTTGTGTGTGCATGGAGAGAACTCGTGTCGTTCTTGACGCGGTCGTGTTTTTTGTATCCGCAACTCCAAGCCGGTATGGAAAGGGAGTATCCGTTGCTCGTACGGATTGTATCCGAGTATACAGCAGGATTTGATCCTGAAATTTTGTCCGCACGCGTCCCGACAGCGACTGCAATTGGGGCGATGAGAACACAAACTTCAGAAACTGCAGGATCTTCAGCAAAAAAAGAGGGACCAACGCAGCAGGTTTCAAAAAGGATAGCTGCGGTTGACAAGCAACAAAGACAGAAGTCGAATTGCCCACAGGTGAGAACTAATGATGAAAAGGTTGAATCATCATCATGTACCCAATCTATAGGGTCAGCTGAAATTAAGAATGTTGCTGCACCTCCAGCGGAAACAAATTGTGTGATAGCGGCTGACGTGTCCTCAGAGCAGAAGATGGTTTCGGTGTTGCCTTCGTTCAAGCCAGGCAAATGTTTCTTCTGCTCTAAAAATGAAGCCGAGCACTTTGTACCTGCCTGTGGGATGTGGGGAAAATGGGCTCACTGGCGTATGAATCAGCAACACAGCTTGAACAACGCGTCGATAGTATCTACGTCGTCTGGATCAGTCTCAAAACGCGCTGTTACCGTTTCCATGTGCACTTCATATTACGATCTACAGAATGACAAATCTCAGCTCGAGACTTGTCTTCAAAGTGAAGAAATGAAGAGCATTGATCTCGCTAAAAAACTTGCAGCTTGCGAAGCCCGAGAACAAAAATTTTCCCTGGAAAATGTACGACTTAGGGCAGAGTTCCACGCTATGCAGGAGAAACACGCGGTCGATCTACGTCGAACCGAGGTGCATCTCCAACAGAAGATCGAGGGTGTCCAGAAGGAAGTGAACCGAGTAGCCCACGAGCGTAAATTGCAGACCAAAAGGTCTGAGATTGCTCAGTCTCTTGCATTGCAAAAACGATTAGAGACGAGCGAGCGCATTATCCAAGAAAACAGGGAACGAGCTCAAAATGCCGAGACAGAAGCGGTGATCTTGCGGTCAACTCTACTGCAAAGTGAAAACGACGTTATTGAATGGAAAACCAAAGCAGAAGAACTGAAAAGCCAACTCGCGCGCATGGAGATTCGGCTTCAACAGCAAATCCGTACACATGGCAAAGCATCGCCATGCTTTGGACCCTCAACGTTAGATTTTTCGTTCTCGTCTACCGCAAGTGGAGGATCATCGCTAGATGTATCACCTGTGGGAGTGCTTCAGACTCTCCAACCGACTGGGCGTCTACCGTACGCGCAGTCACTGGAAATTGAAGGGATACGAGAGTCTAGCAGACAGTCTCAAGACGAAATGGATTACTCGAAGCGCTGGAGACTGTTTCAGACTTCTAGCCGGAACAATAGCGACGCAACTCTGTGAACAACAGGAAAGTGTCAGTGGTCAAGTCCAGAGCATCAGAAAGATACCAACAACTGAATGAATTAATCAAAAGTTACGGCTATCTGTCCTAGCTCAGCACTTGTTGACTTGTTGAGTTTTATTAAAACGACCGAGGTACTGTACGTACTCTATAGTCCGTACTTACACACATTTCAATGCTCAGAAAAATCCTAGTGGAGGAGGTTCCACGTTTCCACTGGCGTCCAGCTCACGATAGTACTGTTTCAGAAGGTCCGAGTAGCAACGAAGTGAATGTGCCCCGTACACTTGGCAATAATGTGGGTATCTGACAGAACTAGCGAGCCGTCGCAGCTCATCCAGCATAGCTAATTCATCTCCAGGTAGATAACGCAAGTAGTATGGTGGCTCGCGACGCAGTTCTTCATCAAGCAGCTCGACTTCGTGACATGGTTTGCCACCTGGAAGTCCCTCATTTACACTCGTAGTTGCTGCTGCGTTCGAGTCTTCCGTGGTATTGCGTTTTAATGTCCGAAAGGCTAGTGCACGACTCCGCGCAGCAAGTTGCTCGTTCTGGAATTTGCGGTTTCCTTCGCGAGCGTAGCGCCTTTCCTGCGCTATAATGATGGCCAAGCACGCGTCAAACGCTCGCCACAGTGCCTGTTCTGTCCGAAGAACGGTAATGTCAGCAGCCGTCATGTTCGGGTTGCATGGGTGCTGCAATGCATCGTTGTGACGATTTTCCTTGCTGTGATGGTGATTGTTACCATCATCTTCATCAAAGTCGCCATCGTGTGATCGACTAAGCTCGAGTGACGAGATAGCACAGTGTCCAATTAGTAGGTGATCTAAAGGCGAGTCCAGGACAAACCGATTTGCTCGCACTACTCGATAGACTAGCAGGTGATGATATTTCGTGCGGACATCGGCATTCCAGTGCAAGAAGAAAGTCATATGTCGCTGAACCAGTGCTTTGAGGATACTTTGTCTCAAGTCACCTTCAAAGTAATCCATGCGATGGTACAAGAACAGCAGTGTGCTACTGAGAATTTCACAGTTTTCACTCGAGAGCATAAAGCGCATGCCAGTCGCGAAAGTTTGACCTCTGAATCCTGGTGGTAAGCGATACACCATCATACCGCTACCCCGACGTTTGTCGGCGCCACCGATCTCTGTCAGCATGGCGGTGGCGCTGAACCATTCTTCAAAACGCGTTAGACATACTTCGACACTTCGTGCGTGGAGGACATTAGTGCATTCGTACATGGCCAGCACACAACTCTCCAATAACTGATTGTTACGCAGGAGCTGCACAACATTGTCCAGCACTGTTCGAACCGCTCGAATAGACTCAAGATCGAATGGCAATCGTTCTTCGTCTTGGCTTCCGGGTTCGATTTCCATAGAGGAAGATGGTAGCGGGCCAGAAGTATCGCGTACGTACAACCATTTAGCCCAACAAGCCTCTTTCAGCAACAAAAGTGATACGCGGATCAGCAGCGTGTAACCTGGAAGACACGTCCACACTACATCGCTTCCCAGAGCTGTGTTGGATGCATGCAGACATACAAAGCCCATGAACTTGGAGAAGAACTCGCCGTCGTGACTCAGTCTTTGTAGCCAGCAGTTGCGCGTTGCGTCGGTCATGCGGAAGATATCCGAGTCAGGATACGGGCCCAAGTACGGTGAGAAGCGTGTCCATTTGAAAAGCGTGGGGTTTTGTCTCACAAATTCTTCTTCATCGCTGCGAAGTGCTGACACAACATTCGTTCCTGACCCCGTTCCATTGTACAGCTTGTTGTTGTATCGGTTTGTAACCTTGGCAGTGACCGTTCCGTTCCCATTCCCTTCTTCACTCAAGATAATGCCTCCGTAGTCTGTCCACCGTACCAAAGATCCCGCAAACGTATTGCCGTTCCAAGGCCGTGAAGCTGAAGGGCGTCGTTGGGGCCGATTTTCAGCTGGGGGTGCATTAGGTCCCTCTTCAGCTAGATCTTCCACACGCGAATCATGAGCTTGCAGATGAATCCATTCTTTCTCGCGATAAGCGCCAAATATTTGCTCTAGCATTACTGTTTGAAGCACTGGTACGCGGAAGTAACACACAGCAAACACTCGTGCGTAGAATCTCGTCTCAACAAGCGAAATGTACGACCGCTGTTTCAGTCGGGCAGACTCAAGATTCTCGATTGCGTACTTGAAAGTGGCGATCAACAGACACCTGTACAAGTACAGGTCGCGCTCACCGTCGGCGGCATCGTCACTACTGCCGTGAGTTCTATTCCCGAACACACTGATGTTCTCAGCATTGACCATTGGATTTGATCCAGCATTGGTGATGTCGTCGAAATCCATCCCGTTGAGTGATGCAGTGGGGGAGTAGACCAACCACCCCATACCAGCCCCACTTGCATTACCAGTAGCTTTGGGGGTCTTCGCTCTACTACTTACAGACGGTTCAGGTTCGGAATTGTTGGTCGGCAAGTGAAACTCCACACGTTCCATGATGATCCCAATGAGTTGAAAGTACATGTTCCGCGTCTCCGTTGGCAGTGAGGCCTTCTCATCGTTGAGTTGAGCAACGAGGAATTTCCAACAGATTAGCAGCCCACGTCGACACTGTCGAAACAATTTGCGTCGCTGGTTCCAGCTTGGAGATGCTACAATGAAAAAATTAGTCACGAGCTCGATCACAACATGGCAAACGACAAACCATTTCCACTGAAGACTGGATCCATCCCGGCGTAAAATTGTTTGACCTGCTGTTGATTCTCGCGACCGGCCATTTGTTGGAGCAGGGCGAGAAGATCTGGAAAAACTCCTACAGTGTTGCTTGAATTATGTTTCGTCGGCGGACTCGTACTCGGAGAACAAGTGGTGCATTCTGCAACAAGTTTGGGAATCTTCGCAAGTAGCGTGGCCCAATCAATGTTGCCATCTTTCACGTAATCTTCAATCACCACTAGCGTTGAGTTGGCTGTCGTAGTTCCTGTGAGAGACCCAGAGGTTTCGAGACGTGCTTCTAATTCTGCGGTGCTTAAATTGCGCGATGTAGATGCATGGAAAGCTACTGAAGATGATGACCCGTAGGGACCGCTAACAAACTGCGGCCCGTTTACTGCTTGCAATGGTGCTGCAGATGCATTTCCTGACGACGCTGAAGTACTGGAATGTTTTCCGCCAAGTGACTTGAAGAATCGTTTGAACTTGTTCACCATGACTACTGAGAATCGGTTGTTGGAGCTTTACGTCTAGTTGGGAACTGGGGATGACCCGTTTTCGGCAGAACGGATCACATGGAGCGACTCAACTGTTTCTATCGTTTGAGTAACGTACTACGATAGGTGTAGCCCGGCACACCTACGGTCGCCCAAACTTTTTCCGCACATCGCCTTCATAGAGACCAAGGTGGTCTGAACTGTACGTTTCCAGGCACTATAGAGACTTTCGCGCAAACAGTCGGTCAAAGTGTAAGACGGATTCTGAATATTATCGTACCGCGTTTGACAAACCTGATAGACCGACACTGGAAGTATCGACGGCCGCAAAACTGAGCCCGATTGCATTCTTGTGAAGATGGCTGCGGATTTGGTCAAAACAAGGGAGTCGCAACGAGAACGAACGCAGAATATTTCGCAACATATTATGATGTTCAAACTGGGATGGCTTACTGTTTCTGTGGTCGGCTCTCACGAAGATGTTCTGCTTAGTAGCTGGATTCACGTTGACGCTAAAGTTAAAGCGTTCTCCTCTGTATTTGACTGAGTTCGACGATGGAACAATAATAATGCACGCGAGGTTCCTAACCTTTCTGTGTACTTCGACCAAAGTGATAATGAGAGTGAGAGTAAAGCATGTATATATACACAGTTGCGCTGCGCACAAAGAAGCTCTGAAATTTAGAACATGTAATTGATATTATTAATCTGCGTATAATTCGTCACAGGTAAGCCGCAACGCCGCGACGGAGTAAATACCGCAAAACTTTCTACAACACGTTTTGATCTAAAGCGGTCGACAGACCTTTCGGATTGTATTTTGGGGGCATCTAGGCATTCCGAGCGAAGCGATGGATGGAATATATAGATAACGCCTTGCCTTCACCCGGAACAGCTCTGGATTTTCTAATGGTGGCTTGAGAGCTCAATACTATAGTTCGTAGTATTTAGAAGCGTACGTCTGCAAAAATGATAAGGTGATAGATATTTAGCAATATACATGTACAACGCGAAATTTAGAAATTTACAAGGATCAGTGAAGATTGCGAATCGAGGAACATGTGCGCCTTTTGAAAGCTGCCGAGGCAGCGATGGGAGAGCAAGGACAGGGCTGGACAGTCTGGCCGAATCAGTCCGCTCACATATTGAAGCTCGGTGGGGGCTATTTGCTGGGCCTCCTCAATCTGGGGGCGTTGGGGAACAACAAGAAGTCCGTGGCCGGTCAGCACGAGAGCCGATGGTCACGTTAGCAACCGGCGTGAACATTACTGTTCCACCGTTATATCGCGGAAGCTCGAAGAAAGAGAAACGCGATTTCATGGACTGTTACATGATCTATAGGAGACACGTGGATGCGCTTTACTAGTGTAACAGGTGTGGGACAGGGACTACGGACGGTGACGAGTGCAGTAGTGACGAATGCCGCAGTGACGCAGCCGCGCTGGATGATGGGTCGAACAGAGCAGTCGTCGGGCTGGACGAGACGTCGAAAACAGTGGTGCGGTTGCAGTTTGGGTACTGCTCGACGGTCGCCACTAGCAGCGGGAGGAGTACCGGCGGGGCTCAGCCAATGATCGGCGAAGGAACGGACTGGACTTCGAGCGAACTTGGCGTCCGGTGTGCGTGGGGCGAGCGGGAGCCAGAAGTTGGAGGGAACCAGGTACGTGGGTGTGTCCGTGCACGGGAAAATGATGGGGAAGGAGCTCTCGGACTGGTTCCGATCTGGGCCGATGAAGCTCACTCACAAAAACGCGCACTTGGGAGCAAGTGCAGTAGGCAACAGAGGAAGGGCGAGGAGCAAGCGACGCCGGCAGCACGTGGTCCAGCGTGGACCAATAGGAGGACGAAGCCAGCAGCACCAGCTGCTGAAGGCCGAAGGAGCTGAGCGACTGAAGAGACAGCACACCCGAGTTTGGGGCGGCATCGCACGCGACGGTCGACGTGGTAGACCGCTTCCAGTCGGCAACCAGGCGTGAGGTGCGGGTCCCCGAAGACGGTGAGGGCGCTGTTCGGGCGTGAGACTGCGGAAGTACGAGACGAACGACGAGAAAGAGACGAAGAACGGAGACGAGAACGAAGAGTACAGGTGTTTGTTAAACACTACTTGAGTACTAAAAGAGAACCAATAAATAGGAACTTAGTTCCGGCTGCTTGAAGTGGCCAATACG
>NBNE01000602.1:0-19693 GCA_002215365.1 Phytophthora megakarya
CAGCTACGACTTCGTGCGGGTTGGCCCCCGCATCGCTGAGTGTTCGATATTTTCAGTTTTCCAGCTTCAACTACCCCAGGAACTACTACAGAATTGTAATTTAAAATAAATTTCCGATTAAACAGATCAAACGGTTTTATATCGGTTTTGGAGGGCACACAGTGGCTAAATTGAGTCACAAATCAGGAGAGACGGCTGTCAGTACACAAGATTTGACATGCAACACCGTAAATTCGGACGTAAACACCCAGATTACGACATAAATCCGGATGTCAGCACCGCAAAGTAGTAACTGCGTAAATGGAGCATCCTATATGCCACGAATTTGGGAAACTCACGTAATTGCTAGCTGCATGTACATGGACCGTAGGCTAGGGCTAGAGATGCCCCATTTCCCTTCAGGTATAAATGCCACCGGCGGCTATGCATAATAACATAGGATATAAACTATCAAAACCAGCAGCAGCTATGCAAAACAGCCCTCGCTTATAATTTCATCAGGAACTATGTAAACTATGTAAACTCGCCCTCGTATATCAGAGATCCGACAGTTCTTACCAGCGGCAACTATGTAAACTTAATTACCCTCGATTATAATTGTCAGCGAGAAATGTGAGTATGTTAACCGTAGAAGTTGCTGCAGGTGGCATAAACGCCAGCGTAGTAACTGGGTCAATTTACCAGCATAAATATTTTCTATGCAAGAAATCTAACACGTAAGTGCTACTGCATTACTGTGCCTGCTACTTCTGTACAAAATGGTGCTACATGTAAAATTGCTCCATTTAACAATTTTTAATTACCTTATGATAAAAGGTTGACCTAAAGCATGATTTAACAAAGCCTATTCGGTCTTATTTCTAGGTCCAGAACGATTGTATATTATATTAGTAATTTAAAAAATAGTTTGTTATTATATTATTAATATAATATGCTAAGTATGAAAAAATTAAAAACAATTCTGGGATAGGAAGTTACGAAGAGCTTTCAGCCCAGCCCAACAACCAATAATGCGGGTGCTGAGTACTACAGGTAGTACCAGTTTGCTGTCGGTGCGGATATGAACCCTCTCAAATGATTAATGCGGGCGCTGAGTAATACCGGGAATACCGATTTGATGCCGGTACAGCAAATCTTTTACCGTGAAGTCCGAAGCCAACGCTGGAATTGCGGCTGCTTTTCGTCGGAGAAAGCCTTCAACAACTTTGTTCGCAACCAGTGACTCCTTGATGTCATGACCACGAGCGTATTAGAGGACGCAAAGGACAAGACCAAGAAGAGGACGCTATAGATGTGACAGCTGAGCTGGAGAAGGTGCGCGTGCTGAATTACTCGACAGGACAGTACAAATCAGGGGGGAGGCAGTTCGAAAGACGCATTTCAAACCAGATACTCGCCGAGAGGCAGAAGGCCGTGGACAACAGCACCAGATTGGTCAGGGACGTGTAGAAGGCACACTTGATCTTGAGGTACGCGATGGCGTTTGCATCAAAAAATTGTTCGCAAACATGTATTATTTTCTTTAGATTGCTGACGGCGATGGTCTGCAAGCCAAAGCCAAAGCACCGCAGCATCTCCTCAAGCTAGAGATCACGTCAAACGCCAACTAAAAGCAGGATGCAGATCAAGCTGGATGAGACGGGCTGCGAAACTCGTTCGAGTTGCCTTCGAGACTTAGTGGTTGATTGTACAGATTACCGACAGTAAGTAAAATTTGTGCTTAATAATTGACATGTTGTAATTGGCATGACATGTCAGTGACTGCACAAAAACAATTACAGCAAATGAGTGCTATGGGTTTGGGGATAAGTGGAAGATGGATGATTTTGTGGGGACTTACGTTGATATATCGAGAGACCCGTGTTGTTTTAGCATTGGCAAATGAGCGGTTGAAATGCGCGACGTCGATTTCAGCAAGCAACTGGGAGCGCTTTGCAACGCAAACAGCGGTTAAGTCAGGCCAATGAACAGCATCGGCTGCGTCAAGTTAACGCGACCGCTGTAGAACGGGAAGCCTGCCTCATGAAATGCCGTGCTAAGGATCAATCCCGTCGAGAGCGGAGAAACCTTTGTGTACAGGAGAAGCTAAATGAAATTGGCGATCATTCGTTGAAGTGTACAGCAATTACCGATGATGAAATTCGCTTTGGGGGGAGGTTCAACGTTTTAAGAATGACCCATGGATCGCTTAATTTATTATTAATGTTGGAGTGCCAACCCAATCGTTTTGAGTTTGGCGGCGAGGCTTCAACTGGTGACGATGACTATCAGACGTGCAAACGTATAGAAACATTATTTGATGATTACCCGAAGCCGGTCGATATAGTTGCTTGCCAGCCACTGGCTAGAGAATTAGATTCCAAATCTGTGGATATTTGGGTTTGTACTCCGTGCGGGTGGAGGTTGAAGGGAGGACTGGACTACATTTGAATATTTTAAGAGACTCAATTTAGTTAAATGACACGGATCGCGCAGTTCTTTTCGATGGTGTATCGGAGGATACCGTTCGGAGGAATCGTCGAGTGTACTTTGATGGAAATGACATTTACTACTTAATGCCCGGGTATGTTCGGGATTTCAAGCGCGTAGCGTTGTGTGGTAAATGACATGCAGAACCTCACAAAAGCAAAGTCAGTGTTGTTAACGATCGTGACCGTGACCGGGTTAATAGTTTGCATGAACTTAGCCAGGTTGCGGTGGATTGTACCACTCCTATACAATGCTTTGGAATGGATATATCGCTTTCTGGAAAACACTCAACTGGGCATGCAATATGTTTTCTATCGGATGGACCAAGGCAATTTGCCCGTGATCTTCCTCGTAGTGACCTAGATTGTGTACGGCGTGTCACGTTTGTGGTGTCTGAAGAAGAATGGCGTTTCCAGCGAAAACAATTCCGTAACTATTTGCTGTACCAGCAGATGATGTTTACCAGTGGCTTCATGCTTTTGGACAAATTAAAAACATTTTCCGCGAAGAGAATATACGCGTTAACAAAAGCTGTGAACGCCGCCGCCGACTTGGGGTAAGCGAAAATGATATCGAAAAATGTTGGGGTTGATAGCAGTAATGACGTTAGTGTCGTGCAAGAACTTGGATTGTCAGAACGCTTTGGCGAAGATATTGACGATGGTATTGGCGCCGCTACGAAGGTCGTTGTTCAACAGGCTGCTGGTCTGCCTTCTACGCAAGATGACGGACTTAGCACGGTATTATTAACGCGCTGTTAAATTCGCTTACTCCATCATCTTTGCACGAAGGCTTGCTAGCGAAGGTGCCATCTTCCACCGATGGTCATGATGAGTCACCGGTTATTCCAATTAAGCGGAAACCTTCTCCGTTGGTGGAGCAGTTCGAGAACGCTAAATGCTTGCCGGCGCATTTCCGACGTCGTTTATGACCGGAACAAGACCATTGCCATCTGGCTCCTTGTCTCGAAGTTATATGGACCAATTCCTGAATTACTGGAACGGCCGGTTCAAAAAATCGACACGGTTTTTAACTGTGATCTTTAACCAGATGCAGCGTCATATTGTTGTAAGAAACGCTTCTCAAATGGGAACCTCTCGACGCAGTACGTTGAACTCTTTTGGTAATCTCGCAAATACCCCTGGGCTTAATGAGGCGTTGGTGTTTTCGAAAGGGTATCCTGATTCATCACAAACTGTTCGGTTGGATGCAATTCTGCTTCGGCTGTTGTCGTTAGTAGGTAGAACTGTGCCATTTATGCCCTTGAACGTTCTGCAACACGGCCCAAACTTGGTGCCACGCGTTACCAATATGGAGTGGGTCAACACTGGGTCACGATGCCTCGACCTGAGCACGATGACTACTATTACACAGGATCACACAGTTGCGAGCGTCTGGTTCATGGAATGACCCGACAAAAAATTGCCCAGCGATCGTGTCGTTTTACGGATTTGACGGTAGGGCTCCAACAGAGCGCACGAGCAAGATTGGTAGTATCAAATGCGTATCTCGTGTTATCAGCCCAGGTTTATGAAAGACATATGTGCTTGTTTACAGATAAGCTAGTGCGATGCAGTGATCATACATCGCCACGAGTTAGCCGAAACCTCTTAGAGCGGAAATGTGGGTTATATGGTCGAGTGGCTGGATCCAATGCTGTATTGGAACCTCAGGTTGATGGTCTTCTCCACACTCGCGCAATTGTGTATGGGTCCTCTATTACTCCATATCCTAGCCCCGCCTGTGAGTTACAGCCGTTTCTGTGCGCAACTAACCGGATGCGCGAAAGCTTAATCGATTATGCAAGAGTGACTCGACCGCTTCAGGACGCCCTACATATTGCTTTGTCGACGGCAACTAAGCGGACTAGCAGGAATTGGTGTCCGTTTAACTATTGAACAGCGACTAGCATATTATGAACTGAAAACTTGTTGGCAAGCAGCGTAGAACTCGCTTTTCCCCGCGAAAATGCGACAACATGTGTGAGGATCGACGCCAGTGATTTTGGTTGGAGTGTTATAGTGACCCAGGAAACTAATTGGCAAGCTGATGAGGCGATGCATCTTCAGCAGAATCAACTATTAACTTGCTTGAGTGGCACATTCAGCGGATCGCAACGCAACTGGAGTATAATAGAGAAAGAAGCTTACCCCATTATTTGTGCGTACGATAAGTTAATTTACTTACTACTTCGACAGGGTGGGTTGAAAACTTTACTGTAACCATAGAAACTTGATCTATGTGTTTGCACCACGGACAGAAGTTAAGAAACATATTCGTGGTAAACTGTTGAGGTGAGCGACCAAATTGGCTGAGTACCGGTATGAAATCGAGCATATTGAAGGAGCACCAAATGGATAGAGTGACACCGTCTTCCGTTGGGCTGGGAACCATGTATAAGAGACGCATCTACGACAGATGACACTCCGGCAACGGGTGTCACCAGCAGATCATATTGAATCTGAAAAAAACAAACACGACGACGGCGCAAGTGTGCGCCACCAATAGAAACAACACCAAGTAGCTTGCTAACGTCGTCACAATCTAGGCTACGATCCGAACATCCTGGTTTTGAGTTGCCAACTCGAGGTACGATTGTGAGCGCCCAGATAAGGTACGAACCGAGCAGACCTGCAATTGCAATCGGCAATAACTGAGAAGGTTGGTTTATTAACGGGAAATTATGGATACCAGATGAAGATGAACACCTGGTCCGGAGAATACTGGTTGTTGCTCATTGTGGTCCACAAGGACACCGTGGTAGGGATGCAACAACAGAGTCTATCAGGAGATTC
Organism: Phytophthora megakarya; assembly: GCA_002215365.1. Lineage (NCBI taxonomy): Eukaryota > Oomycota > Peronosporomycetes > Peronosporales > Peronosporaceae > Phytophthora > Phytophthora megakarya. Next base: position 5,265 of record NBNE01000602.1, read on the forward strand.
ATCTACCTGGGCCGCCTAAGAGCGCGGCTAGAGGGATTTTTATCGGGGTGTTTAGTGTGGCATCATGTGAAAGGAAGTAATATAGTTCAGAGGCCATGGGGCGAGACATACCGAACAAATGAACGAAACGGTGCACTCAATTGAGGTTTTTTGTCTCTCTGTGAAAGCGTTGCTGGTGACCGATACCTACCGTCCGCTAAGCGAATCGAGCAGGACAAAGACCTTGCGTCGGAGCCTCGTCTCTTGCTCGTTGGGACTTCGGAAGCTGCTGTTCACGTTTGTCCTCTTGAACGTCTTCGTTTGCTTCGTGCGGTGAAGGAGGAAGACCTTCCCATTGTGTCCGCTGTTGAGAATCTGAAGGTGTACGTTCGAACCAATGCGAAGATTCTCATCAACTCCCGAGCATCCATCCAGGTCAAAGGGCGCCTCGTGTGGACCACCACCCACACCATCAAGACTGGCGTTCTCGCGCGTTTTCATCTGGTTGACATTAAAGCTCGCGAGCCCCTTTCCACTTTGCAAGAGGCTTTCAAAACAAACTACGCTCGGGACTACATGACGACTGACTAAATACTTATTTCTTCCACAATTTCAAGATCGGAAGAGCATAGTACTGGAATCCCTCCTGACGGGTCGATCGTGACTATAAGAACCCCGAAGAACCTTGGTATGTTTATGGACAGGGCGTGTCAGCTGACTACAAGACTGAGCGAACTGTCCTTCATTGCCCATGATGAGTAACAAGTCGGACTTGGGAGCTACATGCATTACATTTCCTTGTCGCGGGGACTTCAAGTGTTTATCGCAGGCAATAATGGTAGGTTTTCGTAATAAAAACTATCCCAGTATTCACACAACCCTAGTCAAGCTCGCTAATACTCAGATATAATTATGTGGGTCAACATCATTAGATCAATTTTAATGACTTTTCAACTTGACACGAAACGCGCCCTCGAACACATTTCTGAAAAATGCGAGCTCACAACGCTGTATGGTTCTTTGCTGAGACGCAAGGAAACATGTTTGTGAAAGCTTATGCTCAAAACGAAAAAAAACTTACGAACCAACCAATAGGGATGCAAACAATAAATAATTACGTGGTAAGAGTGGCCAGCGGATACGAAAACAATGGCTAAAAATCGAACTGGTAACACGAATTCAGCTCATGAAAGCGACGCCAGATCATACAGCGCTATTTGGTGATACCGGTATTACTGATGAACGAAGAGAACAAGTGAAGAAAAATGATTTGGCTGTATTTTTTCATGCTGAAGTTGAATCATCAGCTATCTATGACTCTGGATTTGCTGATTGTGATCAAGCAAAAGAAGAGAAAATATAGCTCAGGACATGACACAAACAAATATGTCTGACGATTCCAAACTGCAACTCAGAAAGGCTCGCACAATTTTTTACAATGTGTTTTTAAAAGAAGATATGCTTTAGGTGCAGACTTCCTACGACACAAGCAAATTTGTCCGGTCTTTTACAGCCAACTACCAAAAGTATCGAGAGTGCAATTTTGCTGGCATGGTCTAGATCTGGAGCTCCAGGTGGTTCAACCGAGGTTATTTCAATTGCTGAGGAAGTTGCTGGTGTCATTGGGCATCTAAATACAATTTCTCGTTTTACACCCGATCATCCGGATTCAAATGACATTTCGCATCCAGTTTTTTTCTATCGCTCCTGTTAAAAAAGCAAGTGATAAATTCAAGGATGCAATACTTCCAATTCAACAACTCCACAATAGCATTTGAGAATTTGAAGATCTCGATAAACAGCTGCTGGGATCAGAATTTTATATTTTGGTACTGTTGCTAACTATCCAGGATGATTCCGCAACTAGGCAAATATTGTAATCTATTTACTTATCCATATTACATATAGATATAACGTAATTCGTAAGTGTAACAGCTTCGAAAACACTTCATACTCCTAGATACCATTGCTAGGCTATGGAATCGCATTTTCTTCAAGCCTGTCATTTGTTGATACAATTCATCAAGGCTCAATAATAACAGAGCTGGTACGGAAGGTTTGATCTCAAAACACTCATTGTTATAACGTTCGAAATGTCTGTGTCTTCATAGGTAAGACTAATTATCTCTAACTTTTAATTTGTAAATTATTATGTAACGATGTATTTGAAATCTTGTTTAAGCTTCAATCGATGTCCGGAACATTTGATAATTTAAGAATTCGACCTAAATGGAATTGTATTTGGGATTCATGGGGGTAAATCCTAAATCGTATGATATATTTGTCGAAACATTGGCTCAATTTGTTCGGAAGAAAAACAATAGTTCAAATTGCACATTTCGAAATGGACATCGAGCAAAAAGCGAATTTGTTCTTGTGGAACAAAAGCACATGATTAGAGCTGTGTACACTGAATGTGCATCGTCTCGGTGCAAAGCAAGCAATGCGACTTGTTTATGTCGCGACGAAATTGTCATTTGCGATGAAAGTGCTGCTGCGCGCAGTTTTCGTTGAAGGTATTTATTCCATGCTTGATTCTAGCATCGAATCGCCTTGTAAACTTCATGTATCCAAAGAAATGAAGCAAATTGTGGATGCCAAACTTTCCGGAGATTCAACAGTTTTATTTTCATTGATTTGTGAGATCGTTAAGGATAGTGTTTTCCGAGGCCCTGAGCCAACACATGAGCAAGTACAATCTTACATAAAACGCTAGTAATAAAACACCGGGACGATAGGATTCGGCCTGTGATGGATTTCTGTCGTTTTTATTTGTGATACACCTTCAATCCAATTTCGAGATTGTGGAGATCTGTTAATATTTTGCGATGTGGATGATGGTCCAGAAAACGAAGGATGTTATTTTCCCGTAATACGTGATGGTTCTGATAGTTTTCCATTACACATTGGTTTAACGAATTATAGTTGCTCGAAACTTTGGGAGTCCAGTGTGATCCGGTAACAACAAGTGTACCCCATGCTGACAGTACACATAACACTGTGGCAACACGTTATTCAGTTTCAGTTTTGGAATTTCTGATTCTTCCAGACGATTTTCCCCTATTGTTTACTATTGTTCTATACAGCGTCGTAGTGAAGACATTGCTAGGTGTTTCGAATTTAGTAAGCGAGTTTTAAATTAACAATGCGCAACGCATTTTACACCGACGTTTGTGATGATCGACGCTGATGATGCTCAACACAATGCAAGCGCTGATGAATTCCCAAATCTAACTGCGTTTATGTGTTGGTTTCATGTCAGCAGCAATGTAACAGAAAAAACTAGCAAGTTGCCACAAATAACAAGAGAGATGGTATTTCGCGAGTTCAACAGTATACATTTTACTTTGTCTATTACCGAATACAGGATGAAGAAAGATCGTATTCTAAATTCATGGAGTTTGTACTATTCTAATTTTCCATGGTTTACAAAGGTAGCATAAGGCTAGAATCGCAACGAATCCAACGCAAATATTCACTAATTGGCAACATAGCAGAATCGATTCTCAAGATGACAAATGTTTTACTTTCCTACTGGATACACTCTTACGACCAATCCTGTTGACCAACATCACAAAACATTAAAAGTGTCACTAACTCAGCTCGTGCAACACCTATCAAACTACCGCATCGATTGTATCGATGTCGTATTGCATTTGAGTCCCGAAATATTAAATATATCGAGATTCCACAGGTTTCGAAACGGTTGCGCGCTTTGAATAATCGAATTGATAAAACTGGAGATATTAAAGAGAGGAAAATGCCTCTCGTTGGCGATTAAAACTGGTTCGCGTGTCAACAACGTGTATAAGCACATCAGACACAACTTTAAATCAATGCCATCATTCAGATAGCAGCGGATCAGATTCAGCAGATAATAGCCGAATCTGTACTGGTTATGAAGCCGACAGCGGAACTGCACTGGATATTAGTTCTACTTCTAACGATATAGCTAGTACTGGAGTGGAGGAAATGCTATTTGATTTGGGTGGCACGCCAATGTTAGACTCGGTTGCCGACACGATTTCAATTGATCAAGTTGAGACAGTCGACAGTGATATCGAGTTTCATGATTTCGAGTCCACATTGCCATTTAAATCTCCCTTAACACTTCGAATGTTATGGGATGGGATGCCTAGCGAAGGATCGTAAATCCCATCACTAGAGCTTACCAGTGTCGCTTCCATTTCAAGTTTGGCATGTGCATACATGTCATGAAAGCTACAAGTTAACTTAAATTACCTTGCGCTGGCATGCCACTCCCTTTTCGAAAATTCATCTCTCGTAGAAACCAAGCACGTGCAAGGTGACAGAGAAGACAAATGCACAATAATTCCTAAAATCCCGAAAACGATTTGGAGAGTACACATTTATCGAGCGATATAGTGTACGGACCACATTTACAGTCAACACAAAAGGCCAGCGATAGAGCGAGACTGAGGAGTTCCCGCATTCGTTCTGGCCGACACACATCTCATCACTCAACGACGTTGGCTAGAAATGCAACCGAATTGGTCAATTACAGAGGTACTCAGCAAATTTCTCAAGAAAACCTACAACATCCGGATATCGCTCATAGATTTGTCCATGCTGATGACGAGATTATTTCTGAATCCGGTTGTATCTATGCTGAGTTAACATGTCACCATAACGACAACACCTCTGTGCATCACGTAGTTGGAAACGAAGGTACGCAGTGTAACCCTGAGGTAACAATCCCTACGGTGAATCAAGCATCTTCTCCGTCAACAGAATTTCGACAGAGCACCACCGTAGCACGGCAATCATGTCCACAAACGAAATGAAGATTTTAGCATACCAAAAAGCCGTGAAGTTGGAAACCACATAACGCTGGCTTCATTTAAAGATTAATATAAGGAATACTTCGATATGTCTATTCAATATGTTACTTCTTTCGCTGGTCGTTCCACCAACAGTTCATTGTCATATTAAAGATCCTCTACTTAGTTATAATTATTCCTATATAACTGCTGAGAAAGCGGGGACTAGTCTTGGGAGGCTACCCCTTATATTTTGATCACGAATATGGGATGCCCTCAATAACTTAAAAATTGTCGCATTACACATGGTGCCTATAAAGTGTGTCTATGGTACTCGATGTTGTAGTCAGTTTAAGTCTTGAGACACCATGTGTCCTAACGTCTTTTCGACGGTGTTGAAAGCCAAAGTTTATGTGTTGACAACCCCTACTCACAATTCATCCACAAAGTTTGAGTGTATGCTCTTAACACTTATTTAATAGTCTCTATCACTGAAAAAATAGAGTTGGGCCACTGAGGGGTAGGCACGAAGATAAACACTGTTCAGGGAAGTCTAGAATACTGAATATTGGGTCTTCACCACTAAAACATCCAACATAAAGATCTAACATGTATTTGGCTGATGCTGCGATGAGAATACTTCAAAGACACCCCATTCACTCTATTTATATTGGTTGCCATTTTAGCTGGGTAGGAGCATAGCAGAAACGGATCAAGTTTGTTGCTGTTGGCAACGACAAACTACTGATGTTTGGGTTGCTATGGCACCCCCAACGTCGGGCAACGCACTGCTCATCACGATGCTACCAAGGCCACAATCACTCCCTTCAGAATTAGCGCACAGTTCCAGCGTTATGAGTAGATTGGTTTCGCCGAATAAGAGCTGTGCATTTGATTTTATGTTGATTTATAAGGGTACTTAGCACCAACATAACGCTATTGATTTCCAGACTAGTTCACAAGAAGAAAATGCAAGTAGGTCAACGAGACCTCGTCCTACACGGAATTGTTTGCGGAGGGTTATGACTCTACAATGTCACAAGTTCATGGTCATTTAACTAGTCATGCTATTGTCAAAAAGGACAAATATTCGTGTTCAATGGACCACGCATCGAGGTAGGACTATGATATGTCTGTGCGTGGGCATACGTTGTGTACCATATTCACGATATGCTTATCCAAAAGATGTGAACAAAGCGGTGCTGCATATACTTGTTGGTACAAAATTATTTGCTACCAAGCGAGTACATTGCTTTGCGCCTATCAAGAAGGAAAACACTCAGCTGAACCCGATGGTTCATCGTCACCAAGGCAGTTAGCAATGACGTCCGCAATAAAATTTATGTTCAGGAAAGATTGAGTAGCTGCCGTTCAATTACGCACACACCCTTTTTACGGAAATTGCAGTGAAGGTGAAAAGCAAAGAGATGCAAGGACCCTCCCCCAAAAAGGATCAAGTTCAGGGTTTTATCAAACGTTGGAGAAACAAGAATCGAGATGACTCGATGCGACCCGTGGGGAAGATGTGTGCTCAATTCATGTTTGAACTCACAGAGAATATAACCCAAACTGGAGATGATTTGATTGTATTTTGTGATTCGAGACGTGAAAATCGACAACTAGTACCTGATCTTGGAGATGAAACAGACGAATACCCATTCCGCATGGATCTCACATCTTCCTCACTGATAGAGGTATATTCGGAAGTTCAACAAGATCCTCGATGTGCCACAATTCTCCACGTTGATAGTACATTCAGCATGGTTTGACAGAAATAAAGTGTGTTCATTCTAGGGATTTCTGACACTTGAAGTCATTATTTCCCTTTGGTTTAATACTGTGTTTCTCAAAGGCGTGCAGACGATATTGCTTGGTGGTTAGATTATATAAAATGAGTACTTTTGCAAGTGCTCCTCGTCGGCTTTGCCCTTCAGTATGTCATGACCGACGCGGTCAAGGCCCAACACAAGGCTGTGTCAACCACATTACCATCCACAACCATATTGATTTGCTGATTTCATGTAACCCAGCACATCAAAAAGACCGTGAAAAAGCTCTCTCGAGCGAATCGAAAGTTGGTTTTTCGTCACTTCAATGATCTACATTATTGCAGAAAGGAAAGTGATTTTCACTTTTAGGTTTCTTCAAATTAGAATGGAGTGGCAGTCCATCTCAGCATCTTGCACTCGATTTCGAGTAGCAATAAATAACTTATTCGTCTATGGATTTATAATCCACGTTTCTGTAAATGACAACATACCACACAGCTTCAGGCTATGCTACAACTAATAATCTCGTCGAACAATATCGTCGTACGGTAAAACTCGTTAACAACCGCGCAAGTGTAACGTCGATCGAGATGTTTAACCTCTTAGATCAGTCTCGCATTGAATATATAGCTGAAAATAGATCTTTCAACCCGATCACGAAAGTTTCAATGAGATTGAAAACGTACTATATCAGTATTCGAGCACGCGGTGAATTGGTTGCACAAGTGCTTCTCCCAGTTGGTGACATCACTCACAAGTTGGTACAAGTGATGCATAAAGTAAGTCCAGCGGTTTCCTCACAACTAGGCATGGTCTCAATACAGAACCGCGCGATGGGCCAGATTTCTGTCCAAACACTAGTTAGCACAACGTACTGGATTGGAACAAATCATCATTAGAACAAAATGATGTTCGCAACAGGAGTGCTAGACGTCCACGTTCTAAAAGAACTTCAAAGAAAAAGATTCAAAATTCTGAAGTTCTTGCGGACGATGTTTCACTTCCTATCAAGTCTGAACACACAATCAGAATGCAGTTCGAAGGTATGCCCGTAACAGGTTGGATTGTTGATGCCACAACCAGAGCGTGTCAATGTCGATTTCATTTCAAGTATAATGTGTGCCCACACGTCACTGAAGCAACCAAGGTTATTGGACTCCCGTGCCCGGGAATGACAGATCCCGTATGAAGATTTGTATCCCGTGCCAGACGTGCTAGACAAAAATCGAATCGACCCCCATCTTCTTCTGAGCAAGCTAACCATCAAGATCAACCAAACAGTGCTAAAAGCGGCTCACACGAGAAGTGCAGATACAAACAGTTCGGGTGTCGAAAATCAACCTGCCACCGATATAGTAACAAGACTCGATCGTGCTCAACTACCAACGTTGACGTACGACAGCACTGCTATGTTGGACGGTGTATTCATTCCGTCTTCTGTACGATGCCCAGAGGTGCCACTTTTGCGAGTATTAGAATACGATCAAGTACTCGATCCTCCTGTTCCAGTACTTACCCATTCCGATCCTGTATTAATCCGTACATTCTCAACGCTGCGTGAAGAAGTTCATAATGCCATCAGTGGACTTAGCGCCATGCCGACGAACATGACAGGGTTGGTTTTGGTTGCTGAACATCATGTCCTGGAGACTACAGATCGAGAGTAATGCCCACTAAACGCCGTCGTTTCTAGAAGTGCCGCTTCATACTACTGTCAGCGTACATAGTAGAAGACGGTGCGGCCGGTCCAGACCTGCATACGTGTTGATCCGCGAGCCTTCCGACATTTTTCTATCCCGAACACCCTTGGCTAAGCTTCAATACGCCTATCAGTGTTGTAGTCGTATTTTTCAGTGGTGACGACCTTTCGTACTTCTCTGTTCCACGAAAGAATAGACCAATGTGAGCAGACATTTCAATACAAAACATTATGGTGTCCACAAAATTGATTTTACTGGTCAAAATTAAGTGAAGTAAAACTGACTCCTGCAGTTGTAAAATGCCTCAACCACGAGGCAACCGTGATCTCACCATACCGACCAGGGTATCTGTTGCTCTGTTCCCGACTGACCGTGCAGCTGTAGGTAGATGCTAGAGCTAAGGCTGCTGTTACTGCTGCTGCTGAGCGCTATGGCATCAGTATCGCGACAATAAGGAAAATATGGAGGGACCGACACGACATTCCTTGCTCAAGACACCCTTCAGTTCATATCGGCCAAGGACAGCAAACAAGACAAGAGAAGAGGTAGCTGCCTCAGTGGCTGCAGTCCCTGTGGTAAAGAGGCAAACATTAACCTTTCTGTTCAAAGGAACTGGCATACCGTGTACTTCCTTATTGTTTTGCAGCTCTAGATACCGTATAGTCGTAGTCAAAGGCGACACCCCAACAACAAATATTTTCACCGTATGGTATTGAAGTACTAAGAATTATCATTATTATAACTAAGGTTTTATTAATCTTCACTATCACTGTAGCTAGCTTCACTTCCGATGTCGCCGTCGGAGTCAACTTCTTCCTCAGTTTGATTGCTCCTTTCGAGTAGCTGAATGATATTTTCCGTATCCACCTCTATCGCCTCATCGGCTGTAACCACGCGGGTGTCCATCAGCAACCCAACTCGCGAAAACCCACTCGTGATAGTTGGTGCAGATAGAGAGAACCAACTAGACGTTATCCACTGTGTCATGTATATCCGAGAAGGTCCAACTAAAAAATGTCTTCTCCACGTGCTTCTCACGAAGTTCAGCCACACCCTTGTCGGCTTCAGGTTGCGTGAGTGTTTGTCGGACACTAAGTATCTCTGCAGCTAACCTTTCTCGTTTTTAGCTCGCTTTTTCTCGTCGATCTTGTAGGCAGTTAGCTGCACCGTTAGTTGCTTGATCCACAAAGCGCGTAATAAATCTTTAAAGGGTTTATTCCAGGTAATATCTGCGGGTTGGCAGACATAGGTGTATTTGGGTGGTACTTTCAGGAATAGAACGTTTAACGAGGCAGCATACTTTGTCATTTCGGGCACAAGCCTGACACCGCTGCTTTCTTCCACTTGCAGAGCAGTTTTCCTTTGGCCCGATGCTCTTTCCTTGGTAATTCACCGCAGAAGTGCGTGATGCATTCTTTCACTGTATGTCCTTTGTCCACATAATCGAGCCAGTCCTTTTTGTCGCCATACGCAACGGCGACTCGCTTGTATTGCTTCGTTGTCTTCCTTTACCAGTAGTGCATGTGCGACCCATAGCTTAGCAGCAGTTCAAATGCGGAATGCGGTACGCACGCATATTACTCTCTGTGGAAGCTAAAATTATCAATCGCCACATGGGTAAAATAGAGCATTATCATTGGCTTATTATTGATGTCGCCAAAGAGTAAACGTCGCCTTTGACTACGAATATACGGTATTTTGATGTAGCCATTCCCAAAAAATAGGTTCACACAGGATTATTTTTAGGATTTGATATCTGCTTGGTTCTGATTGGCAATTAATAGCGGAATTAGCTGTTCAAAAAACACTCCGTAGTTTCCGTAAAACAACGCTACAGATGTTTTAAGGATAACAGGTGAATAGAGAGGACAGAGACAAGTGTCCACATAATTTTAGATTTTCCCCACCATAAATATTCGGTGAGTTGCCGCGTCGAATATGGAGATGAAGGTACAGTGGAGGCACTTCTAACGACATTGTTAAGCTGTTTATGTTGTCAGAAGACTGTAAAAACTACTTAAGGTGCGCATGTTGTTTCTCTTTCCTATGGTGATTTTAGAATTCAAAACGACCACGTACCTCAGAAGTTACGGTCACTTCAATTGTTGCTCTATTCGTTCGTGGAACGGAGAAGTACAGTATTTGAATAGTGGTGCCCCTCAGTGGTATGGCACAACTTTCAGTGGTAGCAGCTGATTCTTACAGTGCTCAAGGATATTCCTCACAAATTTGGCCGTTTTATGCGTTTTCATATGGTTTTAATGGTAGCAGTAGTGGCGCTTGTCTCGTAGTAGTGTTTATGTGATGACTACGTAAGCTGTTATAATAATGTTTACAAGGTTGGATTGCATGCACAACGCACGATCGTGAGAAAATACATAATAATATGTTGTATATGTAATACATAGATGTCATGTATGCATCTAAATTGGTTTGCGTTTGGCAGCCCACTGCTCATTACACAACTCCCACCACAAGCTTGAGATCGATCTCTACCACAACCCAATACTACTAATCATGATGAAGTTCTTCAAAGTTGCTGTGATCCCCGTGATATTCTTTGTGGATCTAGTGAAGGCAACATCAACGGGTCAAAAGGAACTCCAATCTTACGGTATCCTACCCCGGAACGCGTTCGTCATTGCAGCCCGATCAAACGTGAATGCTGAAAACAGTAGGAAATGTTGACTTAGATATGATCTACATACCTGATAAACACTGTAGTTGATTCCAATTTTGTTGGTGAGACTCTCAGAATACTAAATAGCTGGCTTAGATATTCCGAATGCAACATTTCCACCTCCAATAACATTTGGTGAGTGTTTTCACAGTGATTAAATTGGCCATTTATTAAAGATTTATTGATAATATCGATGGAGTATTGTATAAATGTTGGCCAGTTGTGCAACTCGTTTAGCAACCTATTCTAATTGGATGAAAGTCATGCAAAACAGTCCCAGGATCGGATAATATATTGCGCTACATGCCTTACACACGCAAACTAGCGTGCCCTCCGTTAATACGATTACATCGAAGAGCTGTCTATATCGTAGATACCGACAGTTGTCAATAGCTGCGTAGCTCGTGAATCCCTCACGGACCACGTTTGAAATAACGTCCCAGAACACCTTTCGCTTCGAGCACGCACACTCGTTTGAATCACGTTCAACAGCAGTGAAGTCTTTTGCAGCGTTTAACTGACCACACCCAACCTGGTGCTCGTGCCACAACACGAACAAGTCCCTTGGCCGCTTTGACTATCTGGGAACACTCGTACGCTGCTTCTCCAGTGCATTTTGCTGAACATTGTTAGGTGTTGCCGCAACTTGACGAACAATAAGCTGTATGACAACTCGTCTCAGTACTGTTTGCTGATCTGGTTGGCGTCCATGCCGTAATCGCTGAAAGTCCGTCTTCACTTCCCGTCGAACTGCCGCATCGCCTCAATTTGTGAGTGTAGAGCTGCAAATCCTCGTCGGGAGCTTTCTCCACCCACCGCCGATCTCATTGCAGTACTGGAACGATGTTCACCATGTACGCTCCTCCACCATGTCCCTATTCTGCCTGAGCAAGTAGCAGTAGATTGATAAACTCGTCAAATAGCACAGAACGACAAACTGTACTTTCCGCGCCTTGGTGGCGAACTTCAAACTTCTTAACCCTTTTAATCAACTTGTTGACTAAGTCAGGGCGCGTGGGATTCCCACGCTCTAGTATTGAGTCCCAGGTTGAATTGATTCTTGACATAAATGACAAAATTGCCTTCTTGGAAAACTCAAAGATATTTGACCTATGATAAATGGGTTCATGTCTTGGTTGGGGTCTGCATCTCCATACGCCCGTTTGTTCATCCAGCGACACAAGGCGTTCGGGCTGATCTTCAACAGCTCCTCCATAATGAATCATTGTCGTTACCGTAGTCGACACTATACTTGTAGGACATGGACTTCAGAAGTTCAGGCTTGTAGCGACCTGTCATGGCTCTGAATCTTTGGAAATGCTCCCCCTTCTTGTACTAAGTTTTACAAGCGATTATATGCACACAGTGTGATTTTACCCTTGGCTGATTGTTTGTATTGGCCAGGGTCTAATTTCTGAGGTGTTCTAGCCACGGTGCATGCCACCTGCAGTTGTAACCGGCACCCCATCTTGAGGCACCGTAGGAGTGGCACGGTTTATCCAGCCAATCAGATCCCGCCAATCGGCGGAAATACAGCCTTGGTTGCAAATGGGCGTTAATGTGCTGATACAGATTTGACACATCCCTGATGTTCTCTGACGAAACTCAAACAGCCACCTGTTAGGACCGCTCTTTTACATCTACGTTCCTCTAAAAAAACACGGAGGCTGCTATGTTAAACGGAAAACTGTATTAGCAGACTAATAGAAATAAGTGATATGTTACTCTCCATTAGCTTAATGGATGATGATACGGCAAATTAACAAAGGGATTGCGAGGGACTTTCTTCAGTATACTTAAACCTATGCTAGAATGGAGCATCTCAGTCGCTTTGCTCCATTGACAACGATCTTCAGTGGATTCTACCACTGCAGGCCACCGTCACCATCGTTAAATAATTGCTTCAATCTAGTAATATATAGCTGAGTGTGGTATAAAGGCTATAGCGGCGCTGCGTTCATCGATGATATATGCTAGACGTCAACTAATCAATTCTCTGTGTAGAATTGCGGTCTAGTTGAGCGATACAGCTATCTCACCCTTAGCTACTGATCAAGATTACCAATTAAGACTCTAAATCAGAATAGCAATGTAGACTACCTTGTGTGTTAGACAAGGCAAGCGAGCACTAAACTAAGCTAATTAAGCTAATTGACTACATGTAGCACATCTCATTCCGCCTATTTAGTTAGCTTTTATCGTGAGGGCTGATTCGTGTCCCTCCAGTTTAATGGCATTTCTTTCTTCCAGAATGATGTAATAAATAATATATTATAGCTTGTCTCACTATATTCCGGGTCTTTGTTGTTTAACACAGGACTTTGACGGTAAAAATTACCTCTAGGAAACTAGTATAGAGGGCAATAACCATTCCTGTCTCATATAAGTAGAGCCAAGAAAATAGAGGTAAAAATATATTAAATCAGAGTGCAAAGTGATTATAAATGGGGACTTCGTCCCCAACAAACGTTGTCAAATGCATGCACCATACGGCCAATACACACCAAAGATAAATGAAGGATGCACGTTTTGTCCGCAATGTACGTCATGACCTGTACCTTCGAATCAGTTCATGCGTCGCTGTCACTGGCTTTGCATCCAGCAAGTCAAACAGGCTTTCATTTTCAAATTCGTCCCAAAATATTGAGATGCCCCAAAACTTGACGACGCCATTCCAGCAAGGACACGAAGAAATAGACTGCTTAAAAATCACCGTGCATCATCATGAAACATTCGTTGTGCTGACCATGAATACAAACCCAATAGGGGGGTCAAACCTTGCAAAAACACTGATTAGGTTTTTTTACATGTTATGGCTGAGGTGTTTTACAAATTCTTGCTGAGATAAAATACAAACCACCTCCAGAGGTGGCTTGTATTTTATCTAGCATGAGCAAATTGCTCATCCCGTCCGCGCTCTCCTGTCCACGGATTTCGAGGGAGATAGTCATTGGATTTTTTTCTCCTGTGAAGCATAAGTACGCGTTCACACACTCCCTAGGTGAAACCACGGTCTTTATACTAAGAACGAATTATCTCGTACGTACACAGAACTATGAGCGACAGTGAACTCAAAAAGGTGCATCTCTCGTGCGACGATTACAAGATTATCGTGACATGGATGGAGGTGGAGGCCAATTTTGCAGCCATACACGGCACGGGAGGTAGACTGGCTATTGGTGGCAAGCCCAAGATCAAGACAATCGACGTTTTTACAGCGCTTCAGCGCTTGCCACGCACTTGATTCGTCACACAGAAAATGAAGCCCGGGGGGTTGGCCTTACTGGGAGGAACATGCAGCAGCGCTGGAACACATACAAGAGCCGGTTCAAAAGCATAATGAAAAAATATCACACTGAGACTGGGCTGGGTATATCTCGTCGTGATCTCGCTCGCGGAATGTCGATCCCACAGAAACTGGAGCAAATGTGTCCTCTCTACAGTAGAATGCAAGTTCTATTTGGTGAAAAAGCGAATATCACACCATCTGATACGGTGGAGCTAGGTGTGCCCAGCACAG
>NBNE01000603.1:0-12530 GCA_002215365.1 Phytophthora megakarya
GCGAGCAGAATGCAACAGAATCGCCTTGAGGGGTGCATGGTGAGGCAGATTGAGAATGCAGACCTGGCAAAGGAGACGATAATCCAGTTACCATCTTTAAAAACTTCAAGTGCTCCCTCGTTGTCTGCTAGAATCACGAGACCATCAGCTGTACCTCGCAGGATAAATGGTGGAGTGGCTTCACATCGCTCCGTTGCTGTTGTTGCAGGACATGAAATGTGTTCAATTATACCTCCTTCATCACCTCATGATATTGCCAACAAACGCGAAGTTATTGTCCAGAAACGAGAATCGGACGAAGGAGTCGAAAAAGAGTGGCGATCGCAGTTCCATGAGCAACTACAACCTTGCATCGAAGGTGGTCGTGTCGATCGCACCAAGGTTTTGCATAATAAAAAGGAGAAGCAAGAGCAGCAAAACGTGCAATCGCCTCTGTTCCTGTGGGGATTGCCTCGTGAACACATTATCAACTTTATTCGACAATCCGTGCTTCCATCGTCATGGGGGTAAGTGCACGTATTCATTATTGTTTCAGCTAAATGTATTCACCGTTCATTGAATTTCGTAGCCATTCTTCATCACAACCAGTCCACGAATGGGAAGCTGTGCCAAATGAGGATGAAGCTGCACGTGTTCGTCGAGTGGTGTAAGTACCTGTGCAGTTCAATAAGTTTTTAACAAAAATTCTTACCCAGCAAATGAATTGCTACCAGATCCAACGTGCTTTCGTCTTCACCTCACAAGCCATCGAAAAAATCTTCTTCACCTCGAGCTCCATCATCTCCTCGAAGTCCATCCAAAACTAACGATGGTTCTTCGAGCCCTCATCGAAGTGGTGCAATGAATCCTCGAGTACAAAACATGATCGTGTCGACTGGATCAATGAGTCCGCGATCTACACATGCAGCTCAGCGAACAGAAGACAAGTAAGTGATATTATTCGTGCTTGCCCCGATCATACACTGACATGATGCTTTTTTGTAGAATTCAAAAGTTCATTGCCGAGTTGCGCTCTGATCCGAACTTGTGGGCAACATTTCAGGTACATTATCTGCTCAATGTTAAGAGATACTGCACCTTATTGACTTCGTGTTTTGGTTTGTAGCACGATATTGAACAAATCCACCACCAGTATAACCTTGTAAGAATTTATTTGCTCTAAGTTGAACCCGTGTATTGAAATGTAAAACTAAGTTGATGTTGCGTTTGTTCTCGGTAGAGAAATCACACTAGCAATGTAAGAAGCACAGCAGTTCTAGAACAATTTACCTAGTTGTCCGACTCATGGTTTTCACTCCTCGTGACACAGAAAATTCGCGAGAACAAGGAGCATGCCCGAACTCCTCGTTCAAAAGAAGATCACGAGCACAGGTAGTTTCCTTATTCATGTTTATTGTCACGAATCATTGTAATTGACTGTCTTCGATATCAACCACGACGTGTTAGGAAGAAACAAACGGCAGAGCGAATGGAGCGAACTCAGCGTCAACGGGAGCAGATTATTCAACTAGAAAATGAACGACTTGCAGCAAAACGAGAGGCATATCTGCGGCGAGTAAATCCACCGAAAGAGCTTGAAACCACTGATGTAGAAATGACAGCGCGCTATCGAAGACGCAAAATGTGGCTTCATGTCGTGTGTTTCGCTGCAATTTCGCATCATTGGCATAACCAACTTGTCCAGACCAAGCATGTTATCACGATGTCCAAAATTGAGGGCATTGCTGCATGTTACATCCAACGGATCTGGCGAAAGTGGAAATGGCAACATGCCTCGAAACACACTGTTGTTGTCTACACTTGGTTGCGCAAATGTATGTGGAAATTATTGCTGCGTGTTCGATGTCGGAGAAGAATTCGGAATGCCACGATATTGCGTCAATTTATTACGAATAACTGCGCTGAGAGTCATGCCACACGAAACTTCAAAAGCGCAATGATCCAATGGCGTATTAAAGTGATCCGTGCCCAGAAGACATGCAGGTAAACTCTTAGAAAAACCAGCGGTGCGTTGTAGTCGTGGGTATTGATGTGAATTTTTCGATATAGGTCTTTTGTTAATTGCGACCGGGCTCGACTACAAGCGTTATCCATTTGGTGGGATGAAATTGATCATGACCGACAACGTATGGATCGGCAACAATACCACAGCGACGATAGTCGGCGGTCGACAGTAAGAGGATCTGCTCCTGGATCAGCAGGTTCGCAGCGAAGAAGTTCAATTGTACCGGCAATACTAGAAGGGATGAATGAAAAGCTGGCAAATATGCAAATGCTCCTTACTCCCATCGAAATCCAGCGCCAGCACACGGTTCAAGTAGTCAAAATTCCCAGGAGGTGAGAATACCATTTGACGATTTACTTGATCACACTTGCTCATACCGATCTGGTTTCCTTCAGTATTAAAATGCGCTTGCTCGAAGAACATCTCGCGAACGCAAGGAAGGACTTCAGGAGCAAAATGCAATCCTACAAAGAAATGATCATGTGCGCAAGTTATGCCAGGTTAGTGTATTGCACTTGTCATGGTTGAAACTGTCCAGATTGCTTACCTTGTGCTGCTTTTCATCTTGGAATTTCGTAGAGAAGTGAAGCTGGAGGAAGCTCGTGCCATTGTACAAAGTCCAGAAAACAACCGCATTATTCGCTCCAATAGCTCCAGCCGCATCACACCACCCCCGTGCTTTTTGCTGTATTCTGACCCAATTGGAGACAAGGCGATGGAGGCACTCGTGCGTCGTGGTGTTCAACTTACTTTAGATGCTGATCCAGAGCTGAAAGCTATCATATCACGCCAGCAAGAACACCGCCACACATCCCAGCCATCTTCTCGTCGGACTTCTGTATCCTTTTCAGGTGCTCCAGTACTAACCGCAATACCATCATCAAGCTCACTGTCACCTTCCCCAAGAAATAGCATCCTGAAAAAACAAACCCAAAAGAACCTTGTCACTTGAGCTTAGTCCAACCCAATCAACTATGTCTCCAATCGATCTCCAACCACTGACAAGTCCAACTAGTTCCTTATCACAACATGCATTTAATTTATTAGCTGCGCAACAATACAACTAAGCTTACCACGTCACTAGTAGTAGACTGTGAGCCTTTCACGTTTCCTTCAGTGCACGCGTTTCATGTCCTACGAATCAAACGAGAATAAGACACGACAGCTAAGGCAGTGAGCAGCTAGCTAAGTCGGTGGCTTCCTTGTGATTATACTCTATCCATGTCCTCGGTCCGCGTTGCATTCGCGGAGCTGCGTGACGAGCCTTCCGTTCCCGATGAGCGCAGTAATGCCATCAGTTGAGAATGATTGAGCTGACTATTCCGCATTGCGAGTGCAACACTGCCACAGACTGCTTGGTTTCCACGGCCTTGCCCCTCGCTTTCTACCTCTCCATCCTCTTCGTCAATGTCTTCAAAAACAAAAATGCTGTCGTCCCACGAGAGATTGAAGTCGAACTCCGTCTCACGAATCGAATTGTTGGGCTGGTCGCCACCGTGACTAAGCCGTACCAATTCTGCTGGGACGTCCGCTTTCGGTTGATTCGATGCATCTTCGATACGTTTGGCTTTCGGAGCACGACCGCGCACAAGTGTCACAAGCTCCAAACTTAACATTGGTGATTGCACGTCAACAGGAATTGCTTCAATGAGACCAATAGGCTTTGAAATACCCTTGAAATTGTAATGGCCGTGTGCCTTGAACTGGAACACAGTTGATCCAGGAATGTTTTTAATCTTCTCAGCCTTGGCAATGATCTGCTGACTGGGCGAAGCAACCTGCGCTTCGCAGAATGCACTCCAAGCATCACCACCAATCAGCACCTGTCCACCATGTGCGGCCTTTGCGATACGCGCTGTCTGGTTCACAATATTACCAAAGTAATCAGCCCGTCCACTTGTCTTGTGTGGACTTACGCTGGCAGGAACACCAGTCTCGATACCCATAGACATCGAAAAGCGCAGCTCTTGGTTTTCGTTCTCAAGATCCCACTCGCGAAATTTTTGCCGAATGCGTAGCTGGAACTCACCGCACCACAAGATTGCGCTTGCAGGGGTGAAGAATGCCAGCATGAAATCTCCCTGCAACTCCTGACACTCATAGCCATTGTGCTGTCTCAGCAATTCACGTGCAATAATACACAATGACTTAATGCGGTCTGCAAGCTCTTCTGCGTGACTGCGAACAAGCGGTCGTGCTCCTTCGATAAACGTGAATACCATCGTCACAGGCTTCTGTGCGGACGGGGCATCACGCATGCCAAGCGATAACTGGTGTGGACTTTTCAAAGACGGGAATCGTCGGAGCTCCAGGTCCCGAGGCAGTAGCAACATGAGCAGAACTTCATCGCCAAGCACGTTATGACAGCCCAAGTCTTCCACCACAGGATTGCCCAACTGCACAAGCTGTTCCTTTAACCGATCCCACACATTGTCACTCAAGATGATCTGTCCTCCATGAGCATACTCACTGACTGTCTTGGTCCACTTGACAGCTTCACACAATGACAGTTCGGGGTTGATATCTGGATCTGCAGTGTGAATAATCATCCGAACACGGAAGCCGCGATACAGCAGCATATTCTTCTTAGTCTTGCCATTCGTCGTCACGGATATTTCCTTCATATCGTCAAATTGTCTCAACAGTTTATCATTCCACGCCGCATACACGAGACTCAACTGCAGCGATAAGCACCACTTGGCTGCATGAAACTCCGAGGCGAACGCAATGACGAAGAGTCCCGATCTAGAGTGACTGAGAATCTCCTGTCCACCGTATTCCGATGCCAATCTCGAGAGCACCGTGTGTTCATAGAGCAACTTGGCGTCTTCCATCAAGTCCTTGGCCTGACTCATCATCTCCCGGAAACCCTGCACAGACACCTGCACAATCACGACCTTCTCCCAGCGCACGGGTGTGAGGTCTCCCAAGTCCGTTTTGACCTTGTTAACAGCGTTCTTCCTGCTAATGGCCGTGGTATTGGAGCCTCCGGAGTATTCAGAGCCTGAGACGTCCTGCGTGTTGCTGTCTGTGTCTGCTTCCATCCTCGCGAGTCTGAGCAGCGTCGGGTTCTCTTTCTGTTGAATCTGCATCTGGGCCGAGATCTCGGCCGAGTTGCTCTGCTCCTTCTGCATTGCAGCGCTGCTGTACTCGTTGTATCCGTCCGGACTGCCTGCGTCGGGTTTCCTCACGTTCATCTTGGTCAAAGGCCTGTTCTGGTTCAAATTCTCGGCTTGGAGACTCAATTCACAGTCCAAACTGTGACGCAGCGGGTAGTTGGCGTTGACGTGACGTAGCGAGTCGCTGGAAGTCGCCGAGTCCTTGTCCAGGCCGCGTGGAGACTGTGAACGCACCCAGGGACCGCCCTCGCCTCTCCGTGTCTCGTCGTCCAGCGCGTCGTCCTGATGCACATGCTGCAGATACGGCGCCAGCTCCCGCACGATGTCGTTGCGTGGCAGACACTTCTCCAGCACGCGCATGCAGCACCACCAGCACATGGCGAAGGGACCTAACAGAAGCCTTGTGACCTTGTTCCGCAAGCGTTGGTTGCTCTATTGCTCGTTGGCTTGCTTCTTTCCGCAACTGTGACTGGCGTTTTCTATCGCATAGTGAAGAGCAATATGCTGGTGCTATCGTGTGGTCGTGCGGCAGAAACGGGTCGGAAATTCCGTGGAATCAACCCGCATACTTTCCTCCTGTTTAAAGGTATATCCTTGCTTAAGCTACTGTAGATCAAATTCATTTGATACTACAGAATCACTGACAGAACGCATAAACCTTCTAAAATCGAGCGGCAGATGGGAATTTTATCGAGTGGTGTCTCTTGACTCAAACTCAGTTTCCTGTCAAGCAGTTGAAGCCGCTGCAACGGCAGCAAGTTGCGTTCCTCAGCCATCAGACTGCTGATATGAACGCTATCGATGTAGTTTAGTTTAGCTGCAAAGTTGCATGAATCTGCAGAATTGTGTGGCAGGGAAAGTCCTGGATTGTGAGGGCGTCATGCGTTTACGCTCCACCACTCGCGCTTTCGAGAGGCAGACGTAAGCAACTCGAGCTCGATGCGACGGTGGCGTTGGTCTTATCGACGACGCGTGTCGTCGTCGCGGTTGCACGTCGATATGGCTGCGATCGCGTTTAACACTGTAAAAACTGTGTTTCTACTGTACTACAAATCGAGCGGAAATGGATGAGAACATCACCTGGCCGGAGACTGGAGATGGCTGCCGTTACCAGACTTTGTGGCTGGCTATCCAAGTACAAATTTAAAGTGGAAGAGCGCCAGATGATCTAGGAATTGATGTGACTCAGGCACAAGTTCTTGTTGCACAGATTGCAACCTTATTGCAATGTCGCTCCGTTGGAGACACAGTGACGCACGTCAACTGTCTACCGATATACGACCTTTGCTGTCTGCGAAAAACTCGACGTGATTCATGCGACATCAGTCCACTAGTGAGTGAAGGTCTCCGTTATAGTTGCCTATGCCGAGTTGACGATCATCATGAGCAATGTGATGTACATTTGGATCTTCTCCTTGATCATGAGCATCAGAGCAGACGAGAGTGCGCCCTGCATCGTCATTGAAGCAACAAGTAGGACAATTAGCACCGATTCACGGTCTGACAAGCCATCATAACGTACCCTGGTGAGTTCCGGTCCAAGACCGCGGTAAAGCGCCAGTGGGCCTTCCTCCGTGTACACGTTTTGCAAGGTCGACACAATGGTCTGCTTCTTGGGCTCAGTGTCAGTCTGGCCCTGCTCCGGATCCACCTCCGAAGCTTGTTTCTTCTTGGACTGCATCAGCACCTTGGCACGGATGTACGGGAACAGAACGAGGGTCGCGATGGATCGTGCAATAGCTCCCAACACAAATGCCTACATCAAAAATAACGTTAACCCTACATCTTCCAATCAATTTCAAGCCAATTCTCACCTCCAGTGCACCAAGAGCCTGTGCTGCCTGCTTGAACTTGCGCAGATACATGCCCTTGAGGCGCTCAAACACTGTATACTGAATTGCCGGCTGCAGACACAGCACAAAATAGGCTCCCAGGCCCTTGTAGAGTCCCCCGACGCCGCTCTCGTTGACAATCGAGCGGAGGATCTCCAGAATACTCCCAGACTCCGATCCGGTCTGCATAAGCGTCCCCACCAGCTCCATGGGCATCGTAACAGGCAAATGACACAACTCACTTAAATATCCGATGCCCAGATCTGTGAGGGTGCCAATGGGTTTGCCGTCTTTAGGCGCCACCATCTGCGCCAGCATCGTATATGCGTAGAAGTACATGAACTTGGAGGTGGAGGACTCTGCTGCCTTGTATTGGATGCCTTTGTACAGTGCCTTGACGAGCGCCACCTGCTTGTTCTGCTTGGGTTCCGAGTCGTCTTCCTCAGGAAGCAGCGATGCCCCCGACTGAATGCGCGTCTTCAGTGTGTCGAGAGGGTACAAGATGCTCGTGGACAAGAAGCCGCCTACGCCGGCAGCCGTGGCCGCTGCCATCATCTCCATCGGTTTACTAAGCGCCATGGTAGAGAGCTACTTGAAAGGTATCTGTTCGGGAAGCGACGCACTTTGTTTCGAGAGATTTTGGCCAATCATAGGCGAGCAAGTACGTGGCTAACTGTACTTATTTTTGGAAGCCATGAAATGAGGAGATAAGTGCTCCACAATAGTTTGTGGTTCTGCGGGCACTGTAAGACAAGCTCCTGCATGGAGGTCGTATGTGTATGAATATTGAACTGCTCAGTTTCTTCATAGTCCATGAATTTTCAGCAAAGCTTTATGTTGAAGTCAAATGAGGGACCATGCACGTGAAACGATGCGACACTGCTACCGACGGTATCCTTGCTGACGAGAAGAACGATCGTGACACGATATAATGCGTGCTGGTAATTATACATGTACCAGGACATGTTCGGGCAACGTTTGCTAGCGAAAGCCTCACGTTAAAGTGTTTATTATTTACTTCGTTTTCTATGCCATTCGATGCAAGCTTTGCAATGCAAAACCTTTCACGCAGTTGAACCGCAGCAGCTTTGGGCCGAGCTACGATGAGTCGCACTTCAGTATATTCAACCTACTATGTAGTGGAATACCAATGCGGCATTGGCAGGGCAACGGCAGATAAGTGTTTATTATTTACTTCGTTTTCTATGCCATCCGATGCAAGCTTTGCAATGCAAACCCTTTCACGCAGTTGACCGCGGCAGCTTTGGGCCGGGCTACGATGAATCGCACTTCAGTATATTCAAGTTGTGGAATAACAATGCTGCATTGGTAGGGCCACGGGCATGCCAATGCCCGTTGCCGCCCTGCTGCTGTTTTTGATGCAGACGGAGGAAACCTGCGGTTGAGTAAACAACGACAGACAACAAGATGTGTAGGTCGGCATTACCCATTACCGGTGTTCGAACGACTAGTAAAAGCAGCCATCACACAAAGATACTTTTTTAGTTTTTCGTGGTCTGTAGTTACCGCTTGAAAAGCTAATCATACCATTTATCTGAATATTTGTCAGGAACGAAGCGAGGATCAATAACAACAATGAAACTTAGGGATAATTCATGACATTCAAAGCGGCAGCACAAAAGTGTTGATGACGTGGTACGTTCATATTGTCTACCGCCCAACAAGCAAAACGCATAATCATTGGGTAAAGTCTTCCAACTTCGAAAGTGCAGCGTTTGAGAAGCCACACAGTTCGACCAAGCAGGTCTCACGCCAGCAACTCCAGTGTTTTGCTGCCTGAAGACACCACTGGTCATCGTGTCCAGTAAACGCACCCACAAGGCATTACTCCACTCCCTGTTGACGGACGCAGTGAGCATTGAGATTGCCTCGAATGCAGCGCGCAATCGCTTGGTCGGGTGTCGCAGCCTTTCGCCGTATCACTTGAGTTTTCTATGCGTGACTGGAGGTGATTGCGCCAGGCGGAGACCATCAGAACTGAAGCATACGGCCACCTCACATTCGCTTTTGACCTGCCACGCACAAGTCATGGAACACGCCAACATGCGAGCAGATATGTCTGCACCTGTGGGTTTCTGGGGCCCAACCACCTCCACGATCGATTGGTGCGAGCTCAACTACGAGCACAATTTCTACATCGCCGAGTTCTGGAACACCATCAGCAACTCGCTCTTCGTGTTGCTGGGGCTCTATGGCTTGTACCGCAGTATCAAGCTCGGCTTCGAGCCGCGCTTCCATCTGCAGTTCATCGGCGTCATGGTCACGGGCTTTGGGTCCGCCATGTTCCATGGTACACTGCAGTACATGTATCAGCAATGCGACGAGACGCCCATGGTGTGGGCCATGCTGGTGTGGATCTACATCGTGTACAACAACGAGATCGAGCAGCTCCCTATCAAGAACGCGGGCAACTACGTCATCGCCTTTTTGACGACGATCGGCGTGGTGTTCACTGCAATTCACGCCATCTACCGCTTCACAACAGTGTTCCAAGTGTTCTTCGGACTCCTCGCAGTGTTCACTTGTGCACGGATGTGTATGCACTACACGGAAGTGACGGATCCCCGCGCTCGAGCTGTCGCGCGGTCCTACGTGACGTCGGCGCTAATCGGCTTCGGTTTCTGGCTGCTGGACTATCACTACTGCCACACGCTGCGTGGACTACCCGTGAATCCCCAAGGACACGCCTGGTACGGCTGTTGCTGTTGATATTATTGTTTGTGTCTCTAACAGTGCATTGATCTCGCAGGTGGCACATTTTCATGGGCATTTCGTCGTACCACGGCCCGATCTTCATGCAATACGTGCGCATGGAGCAGCTCCAGAAGAAAGTTCGCATCCACGACGCTTGTCTCGGCATTCAGACCATCGTGGTGGAAGATGGTCCCATGAAACCCAAGCAGTTGTAAATGCGACACGATGCACGCCATCTATTGCGTTAATCTATTGGAAAATACCATGCACTGAGCATTATGATCAAGTTGCTGAGTTGCTGAGCCCAGTTGTTTATCCAGAATATGTATGTGTAATTCTTCAGACATACGTTGAAGTGTTAAACTAGCAGACACTTTACTGACTTCAACATCAAATCCATCTGAGACGTTTTTCCGGATACTTCTTCGAGGTGAGGTTGAAGATGGACACCCGCACCGCCGTAACGAACGCAGGCATTCCCGATTTTGCGACCAAGGAGCCACGTACTCAATGGCAACGGACACCAGCATGCGCTCATCTGCTCCTGTGGGATTTTGGGGACCGCCCACGTCCACCATCGACTGGTGTGAGAGCAACTACGAGCACAATTATTACATCGCTGAGTTCTGGAACACTATCAGTAACTCGCTCTTCGTGTTATTGGGACTCTACGGTCTCTATCGCAGCATCAAAATGGGGTTTGAGCCTCGCTTCCATCTGCAATTCATTGGGGTGATGATCACGGGCTTCGGGTCCGCCATGTTCCATGGTACACTGCAACACGTGTATCAGCAATGTGACGAGACGCCCATGGTCTGGTCCATCTTGGCATGGATCTACATCGTGTACAACAATGAGATCGAACAGATCCCGATGCAGAACGCTAGTACCTATGTCATCGCCTTCCTTACGACAATTGGAGCCATCTTTACAGTGGTACATGCCATCTACCGCTTCACGACGGTGTTCCAAGTGTTTTTCGGCATTTTGGCGGTGCTAGGAGCTGGACGACTGTGTATGCATTATGCTGAGGTGAAGGACCCCAGAGCTCGAGCAGTAGCGAGGTCCTACGTGACATCAAGTCTCATCGGTTTTGCGTTCTGGATGATGGACTACCACTACTGCCACATTGTGCGAGGTCTGCCGGTGAACCCACAGGGTCATGCTTGGTACGATTACTGTAGTGGATCATTGTTGTGTCGCTGCTAACGTTGCTTGGCTGTTATCTGTAGGTGGCACGTGTTCATGGGAATCTCGACGTATCATGGTCCGATCTTCATGCAATATGTGCGAATGGAGCAATTACAGAAGAAGGTTCGCATCCACGATACGTGTGTTGGTATTCAGACAATCGTCGTGGAAGACAGCTGCCCAGATAGCCCGAAGAAACCCAAACAGCTTTAACTGATGCATTTTGCCTGTTTTTATTGAAATGAAAATTTACACAACACCAAACTGAAGCACCGTTAGCTCTAAATAATACTGACGCATACAACATAGAGTAATACTCATGGTAGCTACGAATTCATGCAAGACGAGTAGAGCTCTTGTAAGAAATTATTACCGAAAATGGTTTTCAGTGATGTGATCGCAAGTATTTTTCAATATCGTCGATAATTCATCGGAAAGCTCTTGTAAAAGCGATCAGCATTCAAAATTTTGAAGTTGTAAAGGGTAATACTACTTACATAGTAACTTGACATCCATGTACCTCCTGAAACTAAAAGCTTTCAACTTGAGTTCGCGTACCTCGCTCACGCCACACAAGACGATTCATTTATGATTCAGGTGAATCACATTTTAAGTTAAAATTTTACATTCGTCAGGACATTTACCTGTATAAAGGTGGTAGATCAGGAGCTATTTCGTTTGTTTTTAGATGGCCGAACTAGTGAAGACTCGCTTCCCAATTGGTTTGATTCCTGTCTCGATGGACTGGAGCAGTTTAAGGTAAAATCTTTAGCTTGATACTGATAGTTTGACACCTAAAACGTTTTGTTGCTGTGCTAGACCCTACCCAAACTCAGTTATCTCGATTGGAGCACTCGGTGACAGCCACTTCGAATATCTGTTAAAGCAATGGTTACTTACTGGCAAGACAAACGATCAGATGAGGGACATGTATGTAACAGCAGTGGCAGGGATGCAAACTGAGCTAGTCGGGCATTCTTATCCTTCAAACTACGTTTTTGTGGGAAAACGAAGAAGCAGTGGAGCTCTCGAGCCTGCGATGGAGCATTTAACGTGCTTTGTACCAGGCATGCTTGCTCTCGGATATTATCACGGCATGCCGACTTCTCATCTGGAATTGGCTAAGGAGCTCACAGAGACTTGCGTCCAAGTAAGTAGAATCTTCACTAGCTTCAGGTAATTCCACTAACTTGGTGTCGTGAGCAGATGTATCTGCAGTCCGCGTCACACTTGGCTCCTGAAATCACCCAATTCGCTACTGCAGCGAACCCGTACGATGTCAAACAGACGAATCCCGAGATGTTTCCCCAACCAACGCAAGATTACAACATCCTCCGACCCGAGACAGTGGAGAGTCTGATGATCCTCTATCGAGTCACAGGCGACGAAATGTACCGCGAATACGGTCGTGTCATCATGGACGCCTTCGAGAAGTACAGCAAGGTGGGTAATTCTTCAGTAATTGCAAGTGTTCGAACGACCAGCACATTGCTAATCAATATTTTGCTCATTTCCAGATACCCGCGGGTGGATATCGCAGCACGAATAACGTCTGGTATGGCCCCCCAACGACTAAAGGGGGTCCAATGGAGAGTTTCTTCATCGCAGAGACACTCAAATATCTCTTCTTGCTCTTCTCAGACGATGACATCCTCCCACTCGACCAGA